>CAUYLG010027859.1:0-32059 GCA_963573385.1 Cacajao melanocephalus | reverse complement strand
CACCATGCCTCGCTAATTTTTTCTTTTTGTTCTTTCTTTCTTTCTTTATTTTTTTTGAGATGGAGTCTTGCACTGTCCTCTGGGCTGGGGTGCACTGATGCCATCTCAGCTCACTGCAACGTCTGCCTCCTGGGTTCAACTGATTCTCCTGCCTCAGCCTTCCGAGTGGCTGGTATTATAGGTGCTCGCCACCAAGCCTGGCTAATTTTTAATATATATATATATATACACATATGGGTTTTTTTGTTTGAGACAGAGGCTCGCTCTGTTGCCCAGGATGGAGTGCAGTGGCACATGATCCTGGCTCACTGCAACTTCCATCTGCCGGGGTTGAAGTGATTCTCCTCTCTCAGCCTCCTGAGTAGGTGGGATTACCGGCGCTTGCCACCATGCCCAGCTAAATTTTGTATTGTTAGTAGAGACAGGGTTTCACTATCTTGGCCAGGCTGGTCCTGAATTCCTGACCCTGCGATGCACCCACCTCGGCCTCCCAAAGTGCTGGAATTTACAGGTGTGGGCCACTGTGCCCGGCCAAGTTTTTGTATTTTTAGTAGAGACAGGGTTTCACTATGTTGGCCAGGCTGGTCTCGAACTCTTGACATCAGGACCCGCCGGCCTTGGCCTCCCAAAATGCTGAGATTACAGGTGTGAGCCACCACGTCCAGCCAACTTTCCTTGTAATTTAAAATCCCAACATTATTTTGGATGCTTGTTAGGTATCTGGATCATTTCAATTAAGAAATGGTTATGATATGGGAAAACATGTTTCTAAGAATTGTGGAGTGATTCTCATTTATAAATTATGGACACCTGACAGACAATTCAGTGTTTCTTGCTTCCTAGGTTTTCATTAAAATTTAAGGTTGCTAAGAATTGTAGTTAATATAATTATGTACGTAGAATGCGCCAAAGAAAATGTGTTCTTATTGAGAAAAAGAATAATTTTGAGGCCAGGCAGAGTAGCTCATGCCTGTAATTCTAGCACTTTGGGAGGTCGAGGTGGGTGGATCACTTGGAGGTCAGCAGTTCGAGACTAGCCTGGCCAACATGGAGAAACCCCGTTTCTCTACTAAAAATCCAAATATTAGCCAGGATGGTGGCACATAATCCCAGCTACTAGGGAGGCTGAGGCAGGAGAATCACTTGAACCTATGAGGCGGAGGTTGCAGTGAGCCCAGATCACGCCACTGCACTCCAGCCTAGGTGAGAGACAAGGTGAGACTCCATCTCAAAAAAAAAAAAAAAAAAAAAGAATAGAATAATTTTGTCTCATTCAAAAGTTATCTAGGGGTTGATTCAAATTGTAAACTTGGAAAAGTTATTTATGAAACCAAGTAGAAATAAAACCCAGTAAGCAGTGGAGATGGATGTGAAGAAAGTTATAAAGATATATTTTTGGTAAGGAAGGTGATAAAGAAAAGAATAATTTTGTATGAGAAAAAATCTTGTGTAATAATATTTTGTCCCAACATAAAATGATTATTTAAGAATAGGGAAATATAGAACAAATCAGAAAATCCAAGAATATTGTATATGGGCCTTGTAAATCATAATATTCATAAAAGTAAATTTATGAAAATAATTTTCTGGCCAGGAGTGGTGGCTGACACCTGAAATCCCAGCACTTTGAGGGGGCTGAGGTGGGCAGATCACCTGAGATCAGGAGTTCGGGACCAGCCTGGACAACATGGTGAAACCCTGTCTCCACTAAAACTACAAAAAAATTAGCTGTGCATGGTGGCATGTGCCTGTAGCCTCAGCTCTTTGGGAGGCTGAGGCATGAGAATTGTTTGAACCCAGGAGGCAGAGGTTGCAGTGCGATCATGCCACTGCACTCCAGCCTGGGCGACGAGTAAGACTCTGTCTCACTAAATAAATAAATAAACAAATTTTGGTCTCCTATATTAAAACAAGGTATTCCTAAGGCATTGACTTGTTCTTAATAAAATTACAAAGGTCTTAATTTTAAATTCTATAACTGTTTCTTTTTGAAAACTTCTCAGACTTATATCTCAGAATTTCAACTTTTGCTGAGTCCCACCGCTTTTAGCTTTTTCTCCCCTTGAGAAGGCATGAGATGATAACTCTTTCCTTCAACTTTTTTGTGAGCTCCTGTAACTTTTTTCCTCTGGTTCTAACTGCTGTTGTAACCTGATGCTAAAATGTTAAGCTTAAAAGTCTAGAAAAGCAATGTCTTCCTCCAGTATAACTTGATTCTGTACTCTTGGCTTTCTTTGATATGTCTGAATTATTCCATGTAACCAGGAAATTTCTCATTCTGCTACTAAGAGTCATGGAGACATTATATGATATGTGTGTAATATAATGTTCACTTAAGACCCTGGACACACTCTTCCTATGTCTAAACAATTTGAATACCCACTTAATCAAGATTGGCTTTCAGTGATCTAAATGGGCTCCCAAAATGAGAAACAGTGATGCCAAAGACTTTTCTTTGCCTGTTGGTGACTAACCTAAGAAACAAAGATTTTAGATTTATCAAGATAATTCCTATGTTGTCTTTATTAGGGTTTTGATAACTTTGGAAAACAGAGCTTAAAAAGAAAGTTTTTACCTCCATGTAACGTTCATGTTTGTTTTGCTTGTTTGTTTTGAGACTTAGTCTTGCTCTGTTGCCCAGGCTGGAGCGTAGTGGTGCAATCTCAGCTCACTGAACCTGCATCTCCCAGGTTCAAGCTATTCTCTTGCCTCAGCCTCCCAGGTAGCTGGAATTATAAGCACGTGCCACCATGCCTGGCTAATTTTTGTATTTTTAGTAGAGCTGGGATTTCTCCATGTTGGCCAGGCTGTTCTCGAACTCCTGACCTCAGGTGATCCATCCGCCTTGGCCTCCCAAAGTGCTGGGATTACAGGCGTGAGCCATGGTGCCCAGCCAGCATCCATGTAACTTTCTATATTGCCTTCAAAGTCTTTGCTTAAATGAATAATTATTATTTTACAATGACCTGTGATTCTGTTTTGACCAAAAATTTTGAGCCTTTTAATATCTTTGATAATCTTTCTAATCTCCACAAGGTTGTAGAATCTTTTTACAGCTTCCAGTCAAACTAAAGGCACTCCAGTGTCACCACCTTCAGCCTGATAATCACATATAGTGGAAGAGACATCAGTTAAAGGACTTTCTTTGGCCCCCTTGAAAGGGTCCTTATCAGGTGCTATTAACTAATCTTTGTGCTGAGTTGTAGGGTTTTGACTCCTGGGTACACATATCTCATCTGAAAAAGGAACTGACTCCTGCTAAACCTTGAACGTTGATACCAGTATCTGATACCAAACTTAAGTTAACCAAAGCCTTGTCTTCAGACCCAGAAGAAGGTGACAATCAAAATGAATGCTTTCATGAGACATAGGGCCAGGAATTAAAACTGTTCAATCCCTTTAGGCCCAGGAGCAATCACAGAAGAGGTGGGCATGTGAGATCATAAGGGCTGGTTTTGAGGGATAAAATTAGTTCAGACCCTCCAAATCAAGGATGGGCACACAGATGCCTAAACAGCTAATGGCTCAACACATACAACTTATAGGTAAGTCCATTCTATTTTTTTTTTTTTTAACAGAGTCCTGCTGTGTTGCCTAGGCCGAAGTGCAATGGCATGATCTCGGCTCAACCTCTGCCTCCCGGGTTCAAATGATTCTTCTGCTTCAGCCTCCTGAGTAGCTGGGATTACAGGCATACACCACCAGGCCCAGCTAATTTTTTTTTTTGTACTTTTAGTAGAGATGCGGTTTCTCCATGTTGGCCAGGCTGGTCTCGAACTCCTGACATCAGGTGATCTGTCCACCTCCACCTCCCAAAGTGCTAGGATTACAGACATGAGCTACTGCGCCTGGCTGATAAGTCCATTCTATAACCTAACTTTTTGGCTTTTGATTTTTGGCTCCTATTGCCCAAAAGGTTTTTAAGGATTAATAAGTGCCTTCTGACTTCCATCCCATCTGGCCTAGAATGTTTAAGTGGCTATATGTCTTTTGACTCTAAGTCCCTTGGCCGTAGGGGTCCCACCAATGGACTGAACGGACCTGCAGAAGGTAGCCATACCACCCCAGAAACGATATAAAACAAAACTGTAGCCATAGATATTGTGTGTCTCTGGCAAATTTTGACCGAAAAGGGGGAGAATGTAAACTAAAAAACAAAATCCTAAGCCCCCCTCCACTGACTGAATGGGCCCCCTTGTGGCCAAGGGGACACGGTCCACCCCAAAACCCTTAAAACTGAGCTCATGGCCAGGTGCAGTGGCTCACACCTGGTAATCCCAGCATTTTGGAAGGCCGAGGCGGGTGGATCACCTGAGGTCAGGAGTTTGAGACTAGCCTGACGAACATGGAGACACTCCATCTCTACTAAAAATACACAATTAGCCAGGAGTGGTGGCTCACAGCAACCTCCACCTCCTGAGTTCAAGCAATTCTCCACCCTTAGGCTCCTGAGTAGCTGGGATTATAGGTGCCTGCCACCACGCCTAGCTAATTTTTTTTTTTTTGTATTTTTAGTACAGACAGGGTTTCACCATGTTGGCCAGGCTGTTCTTGAACTCCTGGCCTCAGGTGATCTGTCTGCCTTGACCTCCCAAAGTGCTGAAATTACAGGCATGAGCCACCACGCCTGGCCAGTCTGGTTAGCAATTAAATGCACCCCATGCTAAGTCAGTGGACAGGAGCACTAATGTGTTCATGCTGTACCCCTGAAATTCCCAACCAGGAACTCATGAATACTTATAGGTTACTGCCAGGCAGTTTCATTCCTCCATTCCTATTACCTGGTCTATGCTGCCCCTTGCTAGCCGGAAGAAGCTAGAGTGATCTTCAGCCAATTCCCACTATATTTGTTCTCACCCCGGATTGAGGTATAATCAAGCCCAGGGCAGACTCAAACTGTCCTTATAAACTTTATAAAATTAATCATGTAAGAAGGAGAAGGGAAAATGAAAATAAACCACTACTGTAGCACATTCAACAGTAATCAGTAGGCAGCTTGCTCCAGCCCCTTTCCACGTTATTTGTTGCCTATTGTCCTTGAATCAAGTAGATCCTGTTATAAGATTATACTTCCCTTCAACTGCTCTATAGATAACAACTTCAACATTATGAAACATTAAGTTTTCCGTTTGAGATATCCATTCAGGTCCTGGATGCCAGTGGAACTACTGGTATCAGCTGACCTGAAGGACCCCATGGGGAGCTGACTCATTAAAATATGCAGTTTCTTTCTTTTCCTTTTTTTTTTTTTTTGAGATGGAGTTTTGCTCTGTCACCCAGGCTGCAGTTCAGTGGCATGATCTTGGCTCACTGCATCCTACACTTCCCAGGTTCTAGCGATTCTCCTGCTTCAGCCTCCCGAGTAGCTGGGATTACAGAAATGTGTCACCATGCCCAGTTGATTTTTTATATTTTTGGTAGAGACTGGGTTTCACCATGTTGGCCAGGCTGGTCTCAAATTCCTGACCTCAAGTGATCTGTCTGCCTCAGCCTCCCAAAGTGCTGGGATTATAGGCGTGAGCCACTGCACCCTACCAAAGAATGCAGTTTCTATATCATAATGATTTCATTCCTCTTGCCCTGACTAATTGACTACCCCAATTTGTTTTTTTTTTTTTTTTTGAGATGAAGTCTAACTTTCTTTCCCAGGCTGGAGTGCAGTGGCACAATCTCAGCTCACTGCAACCTCTGCCTCCTGGGTTCAGAGGATTCTTCTGCCTCAGCCTCCTGAGTACCTGGGATTACAGGAATGTACCACCACATCCAGCTAATTTTTGTATTTTTAATAGAAATGGAGTTCCACCTTGTTGGCCTGGCAGGTCTTGAACTCCTGACCTCAAGTGATCTGCCCACTTTGGCCTCCCAAAGTCCTGAGATTACAGGCATGAGCCACCATGCCCAGCCTATTACCCCAATTTTTAAGCCTCTCACCTTCCATGACCCTTCAAAACCCCAGAGAACTCCTTGGGGCGGGGTGTGGATTTGAGGGTCTCCCCCGCGTCTCCTCCCTCAGAGCCCTGTAATCATTAAACTCTTTCTGTGCTGCAAACCCTGCTGTCGCAGTGTAATTGGTCTGTTGCTGCACAGTGGGCATATGAACCTGTTGTTCTTATAACACTTCCACAAACTTCCCCTCTCCACAGGCACAAACACACAAATGCATTCCTATAATGATTCGTGAATATTTCAGGCTTTACTGAAGATTGAGAGATCTAGGGGAGAGGAGGTCAACGTGGTTTGCCTCACTTGAAACAAACAAGCTTGACACTAAACATGTGGCCTGTCTATTCAAAATGTCTTCTGGCCACCCCACCCCAGAGGAGTCTCTGCTGGCCCTTCATTCCACAGGGTCCCTTACACCATCTCCCAGCTTTTCCTACTGCCCCCTTCTTTTTCTTCTTGTCTCACTCAGAGCAGTTTGCTCAGCGTCTTTTGCTGCCTTGGTTCCTGTTCTCTGGACCTCACATTCAACCCAGGCAGATTCTTAAGGCATTTCTACCAAAGTGTCTTCTAGTAGCAAACTCACGGTGCCAGCTGTTTGATCTAATTTTGTTTTTACTTCATTACACCTGGGAAGAGGGAATTCCAGTATTAGTTCTACTATAGGGATAAACAGAGGGCCCTGTGAAGGGACCCCTAAGCCAATCTTGGAGGAGGTATCAATTAGAAGGCTTTCCAGAGGAAAAGACATCTGAAGAAGGAACAAGAGCTACCCAGGACAAGAAGAGAGATGGCACAACCCACGGAAACTTTAGAAATTTTAGAATGTTAGAGTAGAACGTGCACATAAGGAATGAGGCTGGAGAGCAACGGGACAGGCTGCAAGTAGAGTACATCAACTAAGGGATTGTCACTGCATTTAGAAAGCAATGAGGAAATCGTGAAGGATTTTGAAGGGTAACACAAGCAGATTTGCACTTTTTTTTTCTTTTTTTGAGATGGAGTCTTGCTCTGTTGCTAGCACAATCTCACAACAACCTCCACCTCCCAGGTTCCAGGGATTCTCCTGCCTCAGCCTCCCGAGTAACTGGGATTACACGCACACGCCACCGCTACCCACTAATTCTGTATTCTTAATAGAGACAGGATTTTACCATGTTGGCCAGGCTGGTCTCGAACTCCTGATCTCAAGTGATCCACCTGCCTCAGCCTCCCAAAGTGCTGGGATTACAGGTGTGAGCCATTACACCCAGCCTACACTTTTTTCCTTCTAAAAATCACTGCAACAACTCCCTTGAGAATAGATAGGTGGGAAGAGGGGAGAGAAACTGGAGGCAGAGTGCCGTGGACTGGCGAAGGGAGATGCAGCTCCAGAGTGCTGGCTGGAGATGGAGAGGAGGGGAAAAATTAGGGAGCTATATCAGAAGTAGACTGGACACCACCTAGTGATTGATTAGGCAGGGGTCGGGGGGTGGTGAGCCAAGAGGATACAGGATCGCAGTGAGGATTCAAGGGTCAAGATTTCAGCAGGTTTCACTGGTGGATGGTGTGGCCTTCTGCTGGGAGGTGGGGCATTTGGGCATAGTTGATGGATTGATTCCATCTGGTCTTCCTAGGCTGCCCTGTGGTGACTTGATGGGCTCCTAACCTGCAGTATATCTGCTTCTCCCCATCCTTGTCGGCTGCAGTGGAGGACCCCCACTCCCTGAGTTCTGCCCAGCTGCAGCTGGAAAATGTTTGAACACTTCTGCTCCTGGCTGATGGCTGGTGGCTTGTGGCCTCCCACAGAGAGAAGAGGTTGAAGCAGCTGGCACTGCAGCCACAGACGGATGCAGCTGAGCAGAGAGAAGAGGGCACAGAAGGCACCGTGAGGAACTTGAAGCTGCTCAATGGTTGTGCAGCCCCAGGCGATTCAGTTGCTTTCTCAGTCTTAGATTTGCTATCCACCCTTTGATGACGGGGGAGAATACTTACTTCAGTCATATATTTTAAAGATTTCACATAAAGCATGTGGAAGTGATTCCTGAAGAGTAAAATTCTTTAAGGGAGTGAAAGGAACAAATATTTGTGGCTAGATGAATTGAGATTCTCAACCTTACCCCCAGCTCCTCTCAGGGAAGATCTGGGGATCACAGAGCTGATATATAGGAAAGTTTAGTTCATCTTGATGGACTTAAGAGTCCCTTCGAAGTGAAAATAGGCTCTGAGAGGAGGAGCGTGTACTGTTAGCACAGTAACGTCAAGGTCAATATTTTACAACATTGAGAGTCAAAGTCATTTTAATTGGAGAAATTTCATGTTACACTGGACTGTGTGATCCTCATAAGAAAATAATTCTTGTACAGACATTTGCCTACAATTAATCAGGAAGAAAGAGGGCTTAGTCGTTACCGCCAGAAAGAAACCAAACTGAAGTCTGGTTTTTACCTTCCCCCGTTCCCGTCATAAGCAAAGAGGCCCAGGGAAAGAATCGCACAAGATGAGCGCCGTCTCATTCAGATAGCGTGTGATGAGGCCAGGAGTCAAGGCCACGTCCATGTGTGGATGGAGCACAAGCCCTTCCTGACATGCCAGCAGGTGAGAGCCCAGGGATCTCAGCTCTTTCAGCCCCTGGTTCCCTTCCCCTACAAAGCTTTCTACCTCCTCCAGACACACACAAGCTGCCACCATCACCATCACCACACACAGCACCCAAGTTCCAACCCGATAGCTAAATTGACCTTCCCTCCAGAAATATGACAATACCAAACACCTTCTCAGGCCTGCCTGATGCTGGCTCAGGAGATGGGAGACCCTGCCCCTGCTGGAGGATCTCCCAGTGAGGTGAGGAGACAACCCTAGAGGCATGTAACACTGACCCCCTCCACAAAGACTCAACAGCACTCCCCACTCCATTTTGGAAAGTAGGTACCTAGGAAGAAAGAATGCACCCAGGGATTTCTAGGATGTCATGCCTGAAGAGCTCTGTGGGAGAGGGGTGTGCCAGAAGCATAGTGGGGAAGGGAGCAAAAAGAGGTTCTCTTGTACCCTGATCAGCTCCACTCCACTAGGGACCTTGAGCTGCTCTTCCCCCAGCCTGGCTGCCTGCTGTCTTGGGAGTGTCTAAGAATCAGCCACTGGAGACAGTGAGTGTGGCTGGAGGAAGGCGGGAGGGTGACCGCTGGTAACCTCAGCTGCACATGATGGTGGCCAGCTGCCAGCTGGCTCCTCCCAAAGCCTCCCAGCTGGCAACAGCTTTGAAGTCAGACAAGCCACAGCTCCTAGGCCATCCCAAGGGGATGTAAGTCCAGGACCCTATACACAAAGCACCCATCCAATGATAAGCTAAGTCTAGGCAGGTCCTCCTAAAGCCCCTGGGTCTCAGACCAGTGGATGCAACTAGACCAGAAAAAACAGAACATGCAAAACTTACTCACTGCCGGCTGAACACAAACGGAAGGACAGTTCACAAAGCCATTTCCCATCCATTATGTCATTTCATCTGCCCAGAAACCCTGAGGAGAGTTCTCCCAACCCTGACCCTGGGCACACTGCTCAGCCTCTCTGTGCCTTGGTTACTGTCCTTGTGAAATGGGCAGCAATAAGAACACCTCTTCTGCTTTCCAGCTGTTTGTCAATTTCTAGCCGTGTGTCTTGGGCAACACATTTAACTTAATTGTGCTTCAATTTTCTCACATATCAAATGGGGTTAAAAATAGAATGAACCTCATGGGATAGCTGGGAAATTAAATAAGTTAATTCACCTAGAGCCCTCAAAAGAATGGCTGGCTGCATAGAAAGTGCTCTATATATGCTAGCAACCATTATTATTTCTGTGGTTATTATGAAGCAGGGGATTGTTATGAGGATCAACAAAATAATAGCAGCTGGCATTTATTGCACATTGACCATGTTTCTGGCACTGAGTTCAGTCTTTTACGGGAATTACCTTAAGCATAATGTTTAGTACAGGCTGACTGCAGCAGGTCGCAGAGAGTCCTCAACAAACAGCCACTATCATTATCTCCCTCATTCCACAAAGGAGCAAACAGCTCAGAGGCTTAATGATTTGCCCAAGGCTGCAAAGCTAATAAGTACGGAGAACTCAGACTTGAATCCAGGTCTTCTGAGAAACAGACTTCCGTGATCCTTCCATTCTCACCTTCTTCTTGTCCCACCTCCTCCAGCTTGGCACTCAGCATTTGCTCCATAGCTAAAACTGGCTTCCCTTCATGAGACACGTCTGCTGTTCAATTGCAAGGTGCTCAGGCTTCTCTGCACAGGTGTTAAGAGCTCCTGCAGGCCAGGCGTGGTGACTCAAGCCTGTAATCCCAGCACTTCGGGAGGAGGTGAGTAGATCACCTGAGGTCAGGAGTTTGAGACCAGCTTGGCCAACATGGCGAACCCCCATCTCTACTAAAAATATAAAAAATAGCCAGGTGTGGTGGCAGACGCCTGTAATCTCACTTGAAGGAGACTCATTCAAGGAGAATTGCTTGAACCCGGGAGGCGATAGTTGCAGTGAGCCGTGATTGCACCATTGCACTCCAGCCTGGGTGACAGAGTGAGACTCCATCTCAAAAAAAACAAAAAACAAAAAACAAAAAACCTCCTGCAATGGGAAGGACCACACTTGCCTCCAAATGGCTTTTTTCCTTTAGGAGCCAGGAACTAGGCTCCAGCAGGCACAGAGGGGTGCAAGGTAATGAGACAGGCTCATAGAGGTTCCCAGGGACCAGACCTGAGCAAACTGAATCCACAACCAGCAGCAGCCTGCTGAGAGGTGATAGATGCTTGCCTGCACGTTACATATCAAAGGCAATGCTTTGCTGAAGACATGACTTATGGACTGTGGCAAGTCACTTCCCCTCTCTGGGCCAGTTTCCTCATGAGAAATGTTGAAAAAATAAGACTCATCCAGCAGAGCTGCTCTAAGGGCCAAATGAGAAAATGGATGTCAGAGCACAGGACCTGGCATCAGAAACACAAAGAAGAGGAGTGAGCACCCTGTACGTACTCCACAAGTGTCCACTGACCAGATGGAAGCCGACAGCCCGATGCGCCAATGTGGCTCCCAGTAAAGTGAACACAAACACGTCGGAGGAGACTATAAGGATGTGAGATCAAGATCATCACTGAAGAATAAAAGCATGTATCCAACCCAGGGGGCTTCAACCTGGAGAACGACATTCTCCCAGAAGCTCTGCAAAACCTCACTTACCATAGAAGATGGAGAAGCTGTGTGGCAGAGGCACATGATAGTAGCCATGGGGAGATGTGAGCCGTTAGGTGACAAGGAAGCAATGTCTTTGCATTTGAAGCTTGATATTCATATGAGCGGGTCTTTGCCAGGGAACAGGTGCACACTGAGGACGACCAGCATGGTGGTGTGCAAGAGCTGTCACAGATCATGGCCAGCAAGAGCTAACTGTTAGGTTTTCAGAATGTTTGCAAACTAGTTATTAAATGTGACCATGATTAAAATTATACAAACTTAAAATTAAGTGAATATTAAAATCAATGATGATAAACACTCAAAATTCATCCCTTCCTAATTATTATACTGTATTTTACTGCCACCTATGCTCTTAAGGTGATTTATATCTATCATATCTGTGTGATGGAAACACTCAGCTAGGTGTGGTGGCTCACAACCGTAATCCCAGAACTTTAGGAAGCCAAGGCGGGCAGATCACGAGGTCAGGAGTTTGAGACTAGCCTGGTCAACATAGTGAAACCTTGTCTTTACTAAAAATACAGAAAGAAATAGCTGGGTGTGGTGACACATGCCTGTAGTCCCATGCGCTCCAGCCTGGGCAACTGAGTGAGACTGTTTCAAAAAAAAAAAGAGGAAATGCTCAGTGCTATTGTATTTTAACTTGAATCAGTCACAGAATATTTACACCACAGGAATGGGCAAACCTATAAATCATGATCCGTTCCCTGCCCTGCAGAGTCAGTTGTTAAACATTCATCACTGATGAAGAGCCTCTCCACTGCTCCAGTGCCTCTAAGAAAATGGGCTTTAATGAGACTTTCAGTCATGCTGTCTTGCATGCTTAGCTTGTGTTTTCCCTGTTAATTAAATTTCTGGCCACAACTTCATATTAAGAGCCCTCGCTCAAGGCATTTCATGAGGTCTAATGATCTTAGGAGTGTTGAAAGGCACATTTCTGAAATCACTCGAACAGTATGGGGGGCTTCATGAAGCATGCTGCCCTTCACAAAGGGCAGGGAAGTTACACAAGAGGAGACCAGTATCAACTTAAAGCCTTTTCTTGTCTTCCCCAACTTCCAAAACGTTCCTGTAGCATTCAGATCAACTAACAGTTATTTCATACTCATCATAGCCAAGGCACTGGGTCAGGAGGAGAAGGAAGATGCATAGTCTATTCTCAGGAAGCTTGAAGTGTGTTGAGGTAAACACTCTCTCTCACCATCACATTGAGACCTATAATAAACTCCCTATTTTAAATTATAGTTCCCCCCAGCACTCCTAATCCTCCCACTCTTTATTTTTTTTGGAGACAGAGTTTTGCTCTTATTGCCCAGGCTAGAGAGCAATGGCACAATCTCGGCTCACTGCAACCTCTGCCTTCCAAGTTCAAGTGATTCTCCTGCTTCAGCCTCTGGAGTAGCTGGGATTACAGCCACACACCACCACACCCGACTAATTTTTGTGTTAGTAGAGATGGAGTTTCACCATGTTGGCCAGCCTGGTCTTGAAATTCTGACCTCAGGTGATCCACCTGCCTCGGGCTCCCAAAGTGCTGGGATTACAGGTGTGAGCCACCACGTCTGGCCAAAAACTGGCTCTTTGGGGACAAGGTATATCTTTTTTTTTGTAGATGGAGTCTTGCTTTGTTACCCAGGCTGGAGTGTAGTGATGTGATCTTGGCTCACTGCAACCTCCGCCTTCCGGTTCAAGTGATTCTCCTGCCTCAGTCTCCCAAGTAGCTGGGATTACAGACATGCACCATCACGTCCGGCTAATTTTGTATTTTTAGTAGAGATGGGTTTCACCATGTTGGCCAGGTGGGTCTCAAACTCCGGGCCTCAAGTGATCCACCCACCTCGGCCTCCCAAAGTGCTGAGATTACAGGTATGAGCCACTGAGCCCAGCCTTAATCCCCCCATTCTTATTTCTTTCATAACACTTGTCACTTTCTTTTTTCTTTTTTTTTTTTTTTCTAATTTCCTTTTTTGTCTTCACCTGAAACTTTCTAACATATTATATAATTTGCTTTTTAAAATGATTTTTTTACTGTCGTCCTTCCCTCGCTAGAATATTAGATGCACAGGGGCAAGGATTTTAGTGTGGTTTGTTCTTATGCCTGGAATAGTTCTGGCCCAGAGTAGGCCATCAGTAAATTTTTAATATATTTATATGTAACATACTAGAAAAAACACTGAATTAAATCCTAATTCCTGCTCTACCACTTACTGTGTGACCCTGGGCAGGTCACTCTACCTCTCTGATCCTCTCATTCTCATACAGTAAACTACACAATTTGGACAAGGCTACAAACCAGACAATGAAAAACTCAAAATTCAGTGTGTCTATTAGATACGACAATCATGGGATGTCTGCCACATGCATAGCCACCTCCACTCTCCAGGAAACTATCTTCTGCAGCCCCCAGCTCCAGGCAGCCATGCTTTGAACTCCACCGTGCAGCCATCTGGCTTTCTCCAAACCCCCAACTCCTCCCTTCACCTCTCTGTGATTAAAAACTGTGTGAACCCTTGACCCCAGGGCAGACAGAGGCTTACAATGTAGCCCAGGGAAAGACCTGCCATAATAGGGAATCCTAGATCAACCCAATACTACTCTTCGGAATGTAAATTGGGGAAAGTAGATAAAATCAGGCACTTTACAGAAGCTTAGGATGCAAGTTTGAGCGAGGCCGGAGGGGCCACAATTAGCAATTAAGTGAACCAAGTTAGAAGTCAGCAAATAGCATGAGGCAGAAAAAAGACACAGTATACAAAGAGAAAGGTTTTAGCAAGAAGAGAAGTAGGCAGACACAGAGAAACCGACTTAAAGGGCAAGTTGTGTCACATCTCTTGGGGAGCACTTTAGGGAAAATCTGTTGCAGAGATCCTGATGCTGGTCTACCCTCCACCTCCAGTGCCATGCAGTTTGGTCCTATTTTGCCTTCCCCTCTTAGATTTCCACAAGACTGCCTCTCTTTTGCCCACAGACCTATCTTGAGTAAGTCTCTATCCCTTGCAATGAAAAGAACCCACTTCGGAGATAAGGGTAAGGCCCACAGACAGCCTATGCTTGATGGACTGATCTGTCCTAGGAACTCGTGGCAAATGTCTTGTGTGACTGTTCATTCTCTTGTGCAGGAGTTGCAATGACCCACCCTGTTTCACACAGTGTCCTTACAAGATATGTACAAGGAATAGGATGGTTTGGAATGGAATAGGAGGAACAAGAACAACAGTCCCATTCCTGCCAAGGTATGCCACATCATCTTTGCTGCAACTCTTTAAGATAGGTGGCTCTTTAAGATGGGCGTGGTGGCTCACGCCTGTAATCCCAGCACTTTGGGAGGCCGAGTGGATGGATCACTTGAGGTCAGAAGTTCAAGACCAACCTGGCCAACATGGTGAACCCTCGTCTCTACTAAAAATACGAAAAAAATAAGCTGGGCATAGTGATGGGATATTTCTTGTATTTCTTGATTTTTTTTTTTTTGGTCCTGCTGAGAACCCTGAGATTCCACTGCAATTCTCTTCCTGAAGTCCCAGTTTTGATCCCCACCTCCAATATGGAATCGAAATATGAGGAACACCTCAACAATACTCTTCCTTTTTCTCTAGGGCCCCAGGAAAGACTAAAAGCTATCAAAGAATTTGACTTGGTGAACCCCAACAGAGCCAAAAAGGTCCCCAGAGACTTTAGAAAGCATAGGGACTTGCTGGGCACCTGTAATCCCAGCATTTTGGGAGGCCGAGGTGGGCGGATCATCTGAGGTTCTGAGTTCAAGACCAGCCTGGCCAACATGGTGAAACCCCATCTCTACTAAAAATGCAAAAAATTAGCTGGGTGTAGTGGCAGGCACCTGTAATCCCAGCTATTTGGGAGACTGAGGCAGGAGAACCCAGGGTGCGGAGGTTGCAGTGAGCCAAGATGGCGCCATTGCACTCCAACCTGGGCGACAGAGCAAAACTTCATCTCAAAAAAAAAAAAAAAGAAAGAAAGAAAAGAAAAGAAAGTATAGGGACTTACTGCTCAGGACCCATTTGAAGCCTAGACCTGAGAGGGATGATTTGATGCTGAGACTGCATGACATGCAAAGTGGGTCAATCAAACAGAATGCTAAGTCTCAGTGAGCTGTCGTCCCATTCTGCACCAGATGAATAATTCTGCAACACTAAGATGATTGTGACCTCTTGATGCTGTGCCTGCCCCCATATCACTAGTAGAAGCCAGAATGAACCTTTGTAAAAACAATTAATTTGCGGCCAGGCGCGGTGGCTCATGCCTGTAATCCTAGCACTTTGGGAGGCTGAGGTGGGTGGATCACCTGAGGTCAGGAGTTCAAGACCAGCCTGGCCATCACGGTGAAACCCCATCTTAAAAAAAAAAAAAGGAAAAGAAAAAATTAATTTGCATTGTCATTCTGGAGAGAAAATGTCTTGATCTTCAGTGATAACAGGAATATTACCAACTTCCAGCACCATCTCATTTTTCTTCACTTTGTCTTACACAGCTACCTAATATTGAGTATGCTGATGTCTTTACCTGCAGGAGCAGCCTCCTTCCCAAGCCAGTTCCCACTCCTAACAGGAGCAGAAGGCAGTATCAGTAGCCTTTTTTGTTCTCTTTCTTGATCTTAGGAGTTTAGGAACTGATCACACTCCCAGATCCAGTGTGATCACCTTCAAAACCAATGAATTCCCAAGAGCCCACCAACCAGATCAGAATGACTTAGGACTGATAATGCAGGCTCTGAAGTCAGACTTAGAGTCAAATTTGAACTCTGCCACTTAAACCTGCACAAGGCCAGTGCCTCAATCAGGTTAGGATGGTCAAGAATGCTAACTAAGAAAATTAATTTCTCTTCTGGGCACAGTGGCTCATGCCTGAAATCCCAGCACTTTGGGAAGCCGAGGTGGGTGGATCACCTGAGGTCAGGAGTTCGAGACCAGCCTGGTCAACATGGTGAAACCCTGTCTCTAGTAAACACAAAAATTAGCTGGGTGTGGTGGCGCATGCCTGTAATCCCAGTTACTTGGGAGGCTGAGGCAGGAGAATGGCTTGAACCCAGGAGTTGGAGGCTACAGTGAATCAAGATGGCACCACTGCACTCCAGCCTGGGCAACAGAGCGAGACTCCATCTTGAAAAAATAAATAAGTAAAAATAAGAAAAAATTAATTTCTCATCACAATGTATGTTCAACATAGGTTAGTGGAAGGCAGCACTCCATGTTGTTACTCAAGAACCCAGGCTGACAAAAGTTCCGTCTTAAAATGTCACCATCACAACACCTGGTGTTCAGGGATACTAAGACAGGGAAAGATGGGCGAAGGGCCAAGTTTGAATTTTTAATCACCTCATCCCAGAAATGACACAATGACATTCCATTTGTGGTCCATTGGCTCGAACTAGTCATGTAGCCCTGCCAAACTGCAAGAGCCTAAGAATCATCACCTTCCTTTTTACCAGAAAGTGGAGAACTGGATATGAGTAAATAATTTTACTATAGCCAGGCACACAGCATATGATACTGCTGTGTAGTTACTTTGTTCCTTCAAGGGTCTTGCAGGTCCCATAGACCAAGGATTCATTAAGCTAAGGAAAGGCCCTTTTGTTTGTGTAACAACTCATCAGAAGACTCTATCCCTCACGTCACTCTTAACCTCAGTGCCACTCCACAATGAACAGGCCCAGTTCACCAGTGTGGGCTTATGCCCCGGGCTTTTCTTCCTGGTCAGTCTTGCCCTATTGACCTACTTGATTTTTTTGGCCTCCCCCTCTAAGCTTGAGCCTTATCCCAATAAGAAACTTTGTAGGACTGGAAGCTTCATGTCTTGTTCAGCTCTTGCCAATTCTTATGAGCAATCAGTGTTTTAGCGGTGAAGCCATCTTGGATCCTCAAACTTCTTGGAGACCAAAGAGCTAAACAATCCCCAGTCTCGAGCCGGGCACAGTGGCTCATACCTGTAATCCCAGCAGTTTGGGGGGCCGAGGCAGACAGATCACAAGGTCAGGAGTTTGAGATCAGCCTGGCCAACAAGGTGAAACCCCCATCTCTACTGAAATACAAAAATTAGCTGGGTGTGGTGGCAGGAGCCTGTAATTCAAGCTACTCGGGAGGCTGAGGCAGGAGAATTGCTTGAACTCGAGAGCAGTTCAGTGAGCTGAGATCACGCCATTGCACTCAAGCCTGGGTGACAGAGTGAGACTCTGTCTCAAGAAAAAAAAAAAATCCCCAGTCACAATGAATTTGCTGCCAGTCACTCAGCCTGCCTAAGGAAGTAACTGGATATTTTAAAAAGGATTATATACAAAGATGTTTATTAAAACATTATGTGTAATAGCAAAATATTGGGAATAACCTAAATGTCCACCAAAGGGGAGTGTTTATAAATATAAATCATCCACATGATGAATGTATAAGTTACGCCTGCCAAGTTCATCAGGGTAAACAGAAGAGACAAAACCAGATTACTGATTAGGATGGAGTTGATTTCCTAATCCAGAAGTTCACAGCGGGACCTGCTTTCATTTTGTTTGCCCTGTAGCTCTACTTTCCCAGATTTTATTGGCTCATTTTGGGGCCATTCTATAGGAATGATCGCACCGGGAAGCCAGGGTCCAGCTCATATTAGTTGGGTAGCCTTTGCCACTGCATTGGTCCCCAATCCAATTATCTGTGATTAGGGGAGCGGCTAGCTCTGCTTGCAAGTAGAGAAGGTTGTTTTGGCCTCTAATGAATTCTCCTTCAGTCAGTCTAACACAGTGAAAGATTACGTACCCTTTAAAAATGGTATTTACCAAAAGTCTTTAATGACCTGGAAAAGTATGCAGGAAATATTGTTAGGTTTTTAAAATTTATAAAATTGAATCTATACCCTGATATATGCTGTAATATAAATGAACCTTAAAGGTCAGATGCAGGTGGCTTATGCCTGTAATCCTAGCTCTTTGGGAGGCCAGGATGGCTGGATCACCTGAGGTCAGGAGTTCAAGTCCAGCCTGGCCAACATGGCAAAACCCTATCTCTACTAAAAATGCAAAAGTTAGCTGGGCATGATGGCAGGAACCTATAATCCCAGCTACTTGGGAGGCTGAGACATGAGAATTGCTTGAACCCGGTGGGCGGAGGTTGCAGTGAGCCGAGATCATGCCACTGCACTCCAGCTTGGGCAAAAGAGCGAAACTCTGTCTCAAAAAAAATTTTTTTTTTAATAAATAAAAATAAATAAACCTTGAAGACATACTAAGTGAAATAAGCCAACCCAAAAAAAGGCCAATATTGTATGACTCCACTTATATGAGGTACCTGGAGTGGTCAAATCACAATGACAGAAAATAGAAGGGTGCTTGCCAGGGGCTGGAGGGAGAAGGAAATAGGGTTTAATGTTTAATGGGTATGGAGTGTCCATTTTGCAAGATGAATAAAGTTCTGGAGATGGATGGATGGTGGTGACGATTGCACAATGATGGGAATGTACTTAATACTATGAACTGTACACTTAAAATAGCGAAAATGGTAAACTTTATGTTATGTGTATTTTACCACAATTTAAATAATTGAATCTATAGTTTCATCACAAATGGGTGAGTTTTGTTGTGTTTTTTTACAAATGTGTGAGTATATGTGTGACATTAACAAGCTTATACTTCTGAATCCTTCATTGCCCAGGCTTCTTCTGAGGGGGACCCAGCAGTGGGTCCATGCTGTCAGATATTACTACGACATTTGCCAAAATATAATATTTAACCTCTAAGAGTGAAGACTGCCCTCTCCCTCCACTCCCACATTGCCTCCATCACACTTCCCCTCCTGCTAGGTAACTTGGAGTGGCCATAGGCATTTTATATTTGTTTTCTGAAAGAAAGCTCTCCAAATTGTGTAGACTTCACTATCCTGGCCACTGAGATAGACATTAAAACTGTAAACAACAAAAAGGGAAAAAAATCCAGGCCAGGTGTGGTGGCTCATGCCTGTAATCCCAGCAATTTGAGGTCAGGGGTTCAAGACCAGCCTGACCAACACGGAAAGTGAGAAGAGGGAGCATGTTGTCACATTTGCAAACTTAGATATGTTTTTTAAATCTGGAAGGACATGTGCCAATAAATTCACCACGATATCTTTTTTTTTTTTTTTTTTTTTTTTTGATGGCAACAGAGTAGCACTCTGTTACCCAGGCTAGAGTGCAGTGGCAGGATCTCAGCTCACTGCAACCTCCGCCTCCCAGGGTCAAGCAATTCTACTACCTCAGCCTCCCAAGTAGCTAGGACTACAGGCTCACACTGCCACACCCATCTACTTTTTTGTATTTTACTAGACGTAGGGTTTTACCATGTTGCTCAGGCTGCCCTCGAACTCCTGAACTCAGGCAATCTGCCCGCCTTAGCCTCCCAAAATGCTAGGATTACAGGCCTGGGAAACCATGCCCAGCCGATTGTAATATCTTTAAATTGTGGGATTATGGATAATTTGTAAGTACTTCTCTATAACTTTTTATATGTTATAATATGTTATAATGAGCTTACATTGCTTTTATAATCAAAAGATTAAGTTATTTTAATATTAAAAAAAAAACTATTAAAAAAAAATCCCCAAGAGTATACCAGGTTGAAATCCAGTGAGAATCACATGAGAGACATTTCAACAGAGTCAAAAATCTGGGTAATCCTTAGCTAATCTGTTTGTTTTTTGACCTGAACTCTACTCAGAAAGAGCTGAAATCTGACAAGCCCAATTGTTTTCCTGGCCTGCTCAGCCACATGACCCATAATTTCATTTGTCCAGGCACTCCCTGTTCTCCTGGGAATTCCTGCGCCTTCTACAACTGCTGTGTACTTTCTTCCCCCCTCCATTTGGTCAAAGGTTCTCTCCCCACCCCCCCTTTTTTTTTAAGAAGAAGTTTCACTCTTGTTGCCCAGGCTGGAGTGCAGTGGCTCGATCTTGGCTCACTGGGACCTCCGCCTCCTGGGTTCAAGCGATTCTCCTGCCTCAGGCTCCCAATCCAAGCTGGGATTACAGGTACCCCCCTACCATGCCCAGCTAAATTTTTGTAGTTTTAGTAGAGATGGGGTTTCAGCATGTTGGCTAGGCTGGTCTCGAACTCCTGACCTCAGATGATCCACCAGCCTCAATCTCCCAAAGTGTTGGGATTACAGCGTGAGCCACTGCATCCAGCCATAGGGTCTCTTTTCAAAGGCCATGGACATTGGTTCTGCAGAGAGGTAAGTCAGATCTGGATTAGGCTTTGCTACCTAGCTGAGCTAGGATGAGGTATTAAAGTTTTGTCTATTTAAGGGAGGTAATCCTATGTATGAGGGAAGAAGGGATTCTCTGCTATTCTGCTCACTTACCTCTTACTCTCCCGAGGGGACTAAAAACTAATCTGCATTGTATACAGCGACTGGGTCTTTTTGTGACCACAGAGAAGACTTGGCCCCCACTTCTATGTTATTGTCATGATGTCCATCCTTTGTCCACAAGGAAATTTCTTGTGAGGGATGTATATAGCTTTTTGATCTTAGTAGCCATGTTTTTTGGAAATAGACTGGGAGGCAGGTTTGCCCTAAGCAGTTCCCGGCTTCCTTTCCCCTTTGGCTTCTCACATTCAACATTTCCCAAGATCCATTCCAAACCTGTTGCCCTGGTTCCAGTTAGCCAGCATCTACAATTCTTTTGCATGTACATTACTTCTTTAGAGAGCCAGTAGACTGAGTAGCTTGGTGATTCTTTTCTCCTGCTCCTCCTTCCCTGAAGCAAAAGTGGTCAGAGAAGCAGGCCTTTCCTAGATATGGAAGGAGGGCAGCCATCTTGCACTCATTCCTTTGATTTCCTGCCAAGTAGCTGGTCAGAGTGGTGGTATCCTAGGATTTGTGTTTAAATTTAGGGAGAGGAAAAAAGACTTCAAAGGCCTTGCCTTGCCTGTATCACAACAATCTGTACTAGGTTTTTGGCGTAAGCCTAGATATTTTCTTCATGTGATAGAATCAAGTCATGCTTACAAAATTTCAGCCAATATTACCTTAATCTATTAAACCCCACCACTACTCCTTACCTCACAGAGGTACAGAGAAGACTAAATAAACTAGATGGGATACAGTAGCTAAAGAGCCAGGTATATAGTAGAGGCTTAATATCTGCGAATGTTGAGGCTAGGCCCCTTGGCTCACGCCTGTAATCCCAGAACTTTGGGAGATGGAGGTGGGTGGATCACCAAGTCAGGAGATTGAGACCACCCTGGCTAACGCAGTGAAACCCTGTCTTTACTAAAAATACAAATAATTAGCCAGCCACGGTGGCACATGCCTGTAGTCCCAGCTACTCAGGAGGCTGAAGCAGGAGAACTGCTTGAACCCGGGAGGTGGAGGTTGCAGTGAGCAGAGATCAAGCCACTGCACTCCAGTCTGGGTGACAGACCGAGACTTTGTCTCAAATATATATGTATACATATGCACATATATAAATATATATATATATGTATATGCAATCAGTGAACTTTTTCTTTCTCTCCTCCTCCTCCTCCTTCTTCATCCAGATCTTAGGAGCCCTTCATCTAATAACTTCAGAATTTATAACACTGAATTGTAAACACCTAATTTACTAGATTATGAGTGCCTAAGAGGACCAAGCTGTATTTTTGTTTTGTTTTGTTTTTTCGAGACGAAGTCTGGTTCTGTTGCCCAGTCTGGAGTACAGTGGTGCAATCTCGGCTCACTGCAACCTCCTGCCTCGGCCTCCCGAGTAGCTGGGACTACAGGCACCCGCCACCACACCGGGCTGATTTTTGTATTTTTAGTAGAGACATGTTGGCCGGGCTGATCTCAAACTCATAACCTCGTGATCCACCCTCCTTGGCCTCCCAAAGTGCTGGGATTACAGACGTGAGCCACCGTGCCCAGCCCCCAAGCTGTATTTTTCTTATTCACCATTAAATTCTCAGAGCCAGCTCCTGATGTCCTTTCCAGAACATTAACCACTAAGTCTTGAGATAGTGCTCCCATAATACTACATTTCACCCTGCACCCTTGTATTCCACCTCCCCTAATTCAGCATTCCCCAAGATCCATTCCACACATGTTGCCCTGGTTCCAGTGAGTCAGCTCCTACAATCCTTTGGTATATGATTTCCTCATGGAGCATGAACTGTATTTTTTTCCCTCAGGCTCTGATGCAACTTGTCCCTAGTTATTGGACTTAGGGTAATGAGGGCAGGCAAGAGCAGATCTTAAGGAGTACAAGTATCATCTTGCAAGGAACCTGCCAATGAAGAGCTTTTTGTAGGGCTTCAGCCAAGGGGAGACTCCTTTCCCCTAACAAGAGTGAAAGAACTGATAGGAACCTGGAGATGCAAGATTCTTGGGCTTATGCCCTCAAATGTTCCCATCACAGACGTTAGTTCCTGCTCCTTTTCTATTAGGGCCCTGAGTTTACATTTTGTCTTCTTCGTGGCTCAGTCACTCTTAAAAACTGATTTACACCATTGTCTGCCCTGAGTCTGCAGGAGTTGAGGTTCTCCTTAAAGCCACCATAAAGTCCTTTTTTTTGAGACAGAGTCTCACTGTCTCACCCAGGCTGGAGTGCGCTGGCGTGATCTTGGCTCACTGCAACCGCCAACTCCCGGTTCATGCTATTCTCTTCCTTCAGCCTCCCAAGTAGCTGGGATTACAGGCATCCGCCACTACACCCTGCTAATTTTTGTATTTTTAGTAGAGATGGGGTTACACCATGTTGGCCAGGCTGGTCTTGAACTCCTGATCTCTTGATACACCTGCCTCAGCCTCCCAAAGTGCTGGGATTACAGGCATGAGCCATTGAGCCCAGCTATAAAGTCCTTTTGAGTTTCGTAACATACCTGGAATTAATTGTTGTTTGACCAGAATCTGTCATTTACTGCCAGGCATATTGGCTCACATCTGTAATCCCAGCACTTTGGGAGGCCAAGGGGGGGCGAGGGTGGATCACTTGAGGTCAGGAGTTCAAGACCAGCCTGGCCAACATGGTATAACCCCATCTCTACTAAAAATACAAAAATTAGCTGGGCATGGTGGTAGGCGACTGTAGTCCCAGCTGCTTAGGAGGCTGAGGCAGGAGAATCACTTGAACCTGGGAGGTGGAGGTTGCAGTGAGCGGAGATTGTGCCACTGCAGTCCCGACTAGGTGACAGAGCTAGATTCCATTTCAAAAAAAAAAAAAAAAGAATCTGTCATTTACTTTCGTGGTTTCTAAAGAAGATAATAAAAGCCAGCTTTAAAATTTTTTTCTTTTTTTCTTTTTTTTTTAAATAAAGACAGGGTTTCTCCTTGTTGGTCCGGCTGGTCTCGAACTCCCAACCTCCAGTCATCCACCCATCTTGGCCTCCCAAAGTACTGGGATTACAGGCATGAGCCACTGCAGCTGGCTGTATTTTTTTTTCTTGTTTTACAACTCAGACTGGCACATTGGCTCATACCTGTAATCCCAGTACTTTGGGAGGTTGAGGTGGGTGGATCACCTGAGGACAGGAGTTTGAGACGAGCCTGACCAACATGGAGAAACCCTGTCTCTACTAAAAATACAAAAATTAGCCAGGCATGGTGGCGGGCATCTGTAATCCCAGCTACTTGGGAGGCTGAGGCAGGAGAATTGTTTGAACCCGGGAGGGGGAGGTTAGAGTGAACCGAGGCTGCGCCATTTCACTCCAGTCTGGGCAACAGGAGCAAAACTTCGTCTCAAAAACAAAAAAAAAAAAAGAAGATGGGCCACACCCAGATTTGGACAGTGGGCTGTACTTTGCCACTTCCTGGGAAAGAAGCTGTGAGCTCTGGGTAGAGAGGTCTTCCTTGACCTCCCTATTTATGAGTCCACTACCCCTGACTTCTCTCAACCCCCTTCTTGCTAGATTTTTCTCTTTAGCATTTATCACTTTCTAAAATGTTATATAATTTACATATTATGTAGTTTATTGTCTGGGTGTGGTGGCACATGCCTGTAATCCCAGCTACTCCATGTATGAATGTATGACTTTTTTTTTTTTTTTTTTTTGAGACTGAGTCTTGCTCTGTTGCCCAAGCTGGAGTGCAATGGCACAATCTCAGCTCATTGCAAACTCTGCTTCCTGGGTTCAAGCGATTCTCCCACCTCAGCCTCCAGAGTAGCTGGGATTATAGGCACCCACCATCATGCCTGGATAATTTTTTTGTATTTTTGTAGAGAGGGGGTTTCACTATGTTGGCCAGGCTGATCAGGTGACCAGGCTCCTGACCTCAGGTGATCCACCTACCTCAGCCTCCCAAAGTGCTGGGATTATAGGCGTCAGCCACCACACACAGCCAGATTCAAAGATTTTCTGATCGGCAGTTGGTTGAAAGAGTTTATATCGAGGTCGGGCGCAGTAGCTCACGCTTGTAATCACTTTGGGAGGCCGAGGCAGGCGGATCACCTGAGGTCAGCAGTTCGAGACCAACCTGACCAACATGGTGAAACCCTGTCTCTAAATCAATAAAAAGGAGTGTCTATGTTAAGATAAGGGTCTGTGGAGACCAAGGTTCTTATTATGCAGAGGTAGCCTTCAGGCAGCAGGCTTCAGAGAGAATAAATTGCAAATATTTCTTATCAGACTTAAAAAGAGGCCAGACTTTTAGTTAATTCTCTCCTGGATCAGGAAAGCAAACTGGAAAGGGAAGGGGATTCTTTACAGATTATCAACAGACAGCTTTGTAGGGCCTTTTTAAAATTTGTCAAAGAAATATATTTTGAGGTAAAATACTTTCGTTTCTTTTAGGGTCTGCTATGTGTCATGTTAGTATCTTACTGCTACAGAGTCTGTTTTGTCAGTTTTAAGGTCTCCGTTTTAATGTTCATGCTGGTCAGCTGTGCTTGAATTCCAATGGGAGGGAGGTATAATAAAGCATGTCTGACCACCCATTTCCATCATAGCCTGAACTAGTGTTTCAGTGTTACTTTAGAATGCCCTTGGCTGAGAGGACAGGTTCTCCCAGTTGGCTGGGGGGTTTTCAAATTTTATTTTTGGTTTACACCTGTGTGAACCTCAAATTTCTGAGACAGGTCTCAGTCAATTTAGGAAGTTTATTTTGCCAGAGTTAAAGGATGTACGCCTGTGACACAGCCTCAGGAAGTTCTGATGACATGCACCCAAGGTGATCAGGGCACAGCTTAGTTTTATACATTTTAGGAGACAGAATACATCAGTCAATATAGGTAAGATGTTCATTGGTTCCTTCTGGAAAGGCGGGAGAACTCAAAGCATGTTTGGGGCTTCCAGGTCATAGGTAGGTAAGAGACAAACGGTTGCATTCTTTTAAGGTTCTGATTAGACTTTCTAAAGAAGGCAATCAGATATGCATTTATCTCAGTGAGCAGAGGGATGACTTTGAGTTCTGTCTGTCCTTTGTCCACAGGAAATTCCTTGTGAGGAGGGCATGTAGCTTTTTTGGTTTTGTTTTGTTTTGAGACAGAGTCTTGCTTTCTGGCCTGGCCTGGAGT
This sequence comes from Cacajao melanocephalus, assembly GCA_963573385.1. Classification (NCBI taxonomy): domain Eukaryota; kingdom Metazoa; phylum Chordata; class Mammalia; order Primates; family Pitheciidae; genus Cacajao; species Cacajao melanocephalus. The sequence continues at coordinate 6,448 of CAUYLG010027859.1, read as the reverse complement.
GCAGTGGTGCTCATTACAACCTATGCCTTCCAGTTCAAGTGATTCTCCTGCCTCACTCCCAAGAATCCTGAAAATTAGCGGGGTGTGGTGGTGCGCACCTGTAATCTTAGCTACTCCCCCCAAGTAGCTGAGATTACTGGCACACACCATCACATCCCACTAATTTTCATATTTTTAGTAGAGACAGGGTTTCACCATGTTGGCCAGGCTGGTTTCAAACTCCTGACCTCAAGTGATCCACCTACCTCAGCCTCCCAAAGTGCTAGAATCACAGGAGCTCAGTTCCATGTAGCTTTTTTTTTTCGTTAAATGGAGTCTCATTCTGTTGCTCAGGCTGGAATGCAATGGTGTGATCTCAGCTCACCGACCTCTGCCTCAGCCTACATGAGAGGTAGCCCACCCCACCCACCCCCTGCCCCCAGCCCTGAGTAGCTGGGATTACAGGCATGCACCACCATGCCGGGCTAATTTTGTATTTTTAGTAGAGACAGGGTTTCTCCATGTTGGTCAGGCTGGACTCGAACTCCCAACCCAGGTGATCCGCCTGCCTCAGCCTCCCAAAGTGCTGGAATACAGGCATAAACCACCACGCCCGGCCAGTAGCTATCTTTTTAAGGAATAGAATGGGAGGCAGATTTGCCCTAAACCGTTCCCAACTTGTCTTTTCCCTTTGGCTTAGTGATTTGGAGCCCTAAGATTTATCTTCCTTTCACATTGGTCACAGCACAGGGAGACAGAGTTATTGCTCAAATCAATATCTCTAAAAATTTGGAGGCTAGGGCTTTCCAAGGACGGTTTGGTGGACCCCTTCTACGTGGGGCCACAAGGACCAGTTGGGGGTGGGGTCAGCCGGTCCTGGTGAAGCCATTGGCCATCAGAAATCCAAAATCCTGAAAAGACATCTTAAAAGGCCAATCTTAGGTTCTACAATAGTGATACTACCTGCAGGAGTAATTGGGGGAGTTACAGATCTTGTGACCTCGAGCATAATGGCTGGCAATCATTTATGTTGTAAACCAAAAACAAAATTAGAAGTCCCTCTGCAACCGGCTGAATGGACTCAGCCAAGGCACTCCAAAATTTAACCTGAAAAACTGGTTCAGGTCATGATGGGGAATGGGGGTGGCACAGGCCTCATTATATCCCTCCAGCATTAACATCAACACCGACCTTAAGTCTGATAAGAAACATTTACAGTCTATTCTCTCTAAAGCCTGTGGAGGCATTCTGCATGATAAAACCTAGGTCTCTACAACCCCTATCTTAACCCATACACTTTTTTCTATGGGTAATAACTTTTTCAACCAATTAATTGCCCATCACAACAGAATATACTTAAATTGGCGAATAATCCCAGCGCTTTGGGAGGCCTAGGTGGGTGGATCACTTGGGTCAGGAGTTCGAACCCGGGGTGGTAATCCCAGCTACTCGGGAGGCTGAGGCAGGAGAATCCCTTGAACCAGGGAGGCGGAGGTTGCAGTGAGCCGAGGTTGCACCACTGTACTCTAGCCTGGGCAAGAAGAGCGAAACCCCATCTCAAAAAAAAAAAAAAAAAAAAAAAAAAAAAAAATTTAAAAATACTTGTTACCTCAAAGATTACCCCTTCAAGTTGTCTACCGCTTCCAGTTCAAACCAATGTAAATCTAACACGTATCGACAGATGGATTATGTCTCCCTAAAATGTATAAAAAGCAAGCTGTCTGCAACCACCATGGGCACATGTCCTAGGGACCTTCTGAGGCTGTATCACAGGTGCATCCTTAACCTTGGCAAAATAAACTTTCTAAATTGATTGAGGCTTGTTCCAGATACTTTTTGGTTTACAATATCCACACTTTAGCAGAATTCAGGCTCTTCATCCTCCTAACCTAGTCGTCTTTCATTAGCTTTATGAACGTGGTTTAGTTTGGGGGAAAGGCGATTATCATTTAAACTATAAACTAAATGTCTCCCAAAGTTAGCTTGACCTAAGCCCAGGAATGATTAAGGATAGTTTGGCGGTTAAAAGCAAGATGAGGGTTGGTCAGAGCAGATGCCTTTCACTGTCATCATTTCTCACTGTTACTATTTTTGCAGAGGTGGTTTCGGTAATACTTGCTTTACAAAAAAGCTATGTGAGGATGAAATGAAATGACATATCTGGAGAAGTAGTAGAAGAATTTAGTACCTAGGTTGTAAATTGACAATCTTTGGGCAAGGACGTGGGAAGGAGTTGGAGCAGAGAACTTAAAATTTCTATGTGCCACTCCCTAGGAAAGTGGTGAAAAACAACAATCTTTGCAAATTCTAGCCCATTCCCTAGGAAGAAAAGGCACAAACACATTTCTACTGTTCGCAGGCACCATTTTCACCACCTACACCACTGTCCTTGGGCTGAATTTTGTTTTAGTTTGGATTTGTCTACAAGTATGTTAAAAGGCAGATGTTTTAAAACAGGTGTTCAGCTTGATTGCAACATAGGTTGCTTCTTGCCAATTGTCTTACTCTAGCTTGATGTATTTATTGAACATGTCTGGCCCCTGTAGACATTTTGAGTAATCTACCTCTGACTTAGTGTTAAGAGTTTTTGACAACAACCAGGTGTAGGTTTGAGTCTTGATTCTACCAGTAATCTTGCTCAGCCTCAACTTGCTCATCTATGTGAAACTGGAATGGTTTTGCCTTCCTACTACAATGTATCCTAAAGTAGGACACTTGAGCCCCTGTATTTGCAAGATTCCTAGTCTAGTCCCCCTCCTGATTTTCCAAGGGGCTCCCCTAGCCACCAGATATGTGTATGAAATGAAAAGCCAATTCTGTTTGTTCACAAGGCTGTAGTTTTGCTGATAGCAGAAACCTTGACATTCCAAAGAGATGTCTCCAGTCCTCGCTGCTACCACCACTTGTGCTAGAATAACCACCCCTGGAGCTTATAATAGTTAGTCCCCAGAGATGGCCTCCCAGTAATCCATGGTTCTAGATATTCACTCTCTTCCTTAAATCTGGGCAGGCCTCGAACTAACTTTTGATGATTAGATGTGCCTGAAATGATACTGCATGTCTTCGGAGGCTGGGTTATAAGAAATAATATACCTTCATCTGGCTCCCTTGGAAAATGCAATTTTGGGGAAGCCAGTTGTCTTTTTTTTTTTCTTTTTCTTTTTTTTTGAGATACAGTCTCGCTCTGTCACCCAGGCTGGAGTGCAATGGCATGATCTTGGCTCACTGCAACGTCGACCTCCCAGGTTCAAGTGATCCTCCTGCCTCAAACTCCCAAGTAGCTAGAATTACAGGTGCCCACCACCACACCCAGCTAATTTGAAGACAGCTTTCATGTTGGAATTCTAACTACTCTGAGACCTCCATGCTACAAGGAAGCCCAAGCTATCCACATGAATATGCCCTGTGGAGGAAAACAAAATGCCTGGTTGTTAGTTCCAGCTTTGCTCCTATAGCCAGCACCAGTTTATAAGATGTGAGAATGAGGACACCATTTGGATATTCAGCTCAGTCAAGCCTTCAGGTACCTGCAGCTCCAGCTTTCATCTAATTGCAACTGCATGACAGACACAAGCAAGAACCTTCCTGCTGAGCCCACCACAATCCCACAGAACAATGAGGAGTAATAACATGGTTGTTTGAAGCTATTCTATTTTGGGAAGGTTTGACACGCAGCACCAGATAATAGGCACGGGATCATACACACTACTGTTGCCTGGCATGTCTGAACCCACATGGCTGGGGCTGAGCTTTTGCCTCCTATTGCTACCAACATGGTAATGAAAATTCTTGCCTAGAAGATGCTGTTTCTAAAAAGCAAGGGAGGATGACTCTTCTCTCTGCATCGTATTTGAAGATGGCTGCTCCATGACAAAATTGCCTTAGGCTTCCAGCGTTACAACTCTTTCAAGCAAGTCCTCTAGCCATTTCCCCAGGACATAAGCCTGCCATAAAGACAGCTGCGTTGGGACAGGTTCTGCTGCCAAACTGACTGTATCGATCAGGATTACAGCAGAAAGTAGATGGTGCTTTCAAACTAGAATTGTTTGAGTTCTTAGGAAAGGGCTATTTATAAAAAATAGGTGTAGAGGACTCACAAGGGACAGTGGAGTAACCTTGGAGTAGTAACAGTGGGATGTTACCACCTTTATGCCCATAAAGATAAAAGGAAGGAGCAGCTACTGGAAACTTAATAGAGAGACTCATACAGAGAAGTCCACTTTGAGAGGAGCTATGTCCTTCAGCCTAGAGATAAAGCCTGCTTTGGGTAATACTGCAGGGAGTGAGCCCAAGAAATAAATGTCCAGACTTCCCCCCACACCCTCCTCTGATTTCCTGCTGGAGCTTTTCATTTGCCAAAAATCAAACAGAATACAGAAGACAAAAAAAGCCTGATGAAGGCTAGGCACAGTGGCTCATGCCAGTAATCCCAGCACTTTGGGAGGCTGTTTCTACAAAAAATACAAAAATTAGCCAGGCGTGGTGGTATACACCTGTAATCCCAGCTACTTGGGAGGCTGAGGCAGGAGAGTTGCTTGAACTTGGGAGGTGGAGGTTGCAGTGAGCCAAGATCACGCCATTGCACTCCAGCCTGTGTGACAAGAGCAAAAATATGTCTGTCTGTCTTTTTTTTTTTTTTTTTGCAAGCCTACCTTAATGATACTCGGTGTCAAAAAAAAAAAAAAAAGAAGAAGAAGAAGAGGATCAAGAGAAGGCAGACCACTGCTGGAATTTCTATGGCCCTGAAGAAGGAGGTGAGATCATGATGGCCAGAGAGAAGTTCCAGGGTCAGAGAAATGCCACCTCCTCTAAAAATGGCGTAAGAGTGATACCTGGATCAGCAAATCTGATATTCCAAGCCACAATCACCCTCTTAGCCCCCTTTTTACAAAATTTTTTTCCTCAACTTTTAGGAAATTATTTCCAATGGAATGTTGTTGAATTCAAAGGAGAAGACAATGAGCATAAAGATTTGGCTTCTAGAAATGTCTTTTGCCTGCTACTTTAGTGGAAACTCTTTTTCATGGCTCTCCTTTAGTGACCCTTGACGCTTTTCTGATGGTAGCAAATAAATGTCATTGCAAAACTGTGGAGTTGGCTCAGCGTCCCTTCCCATGCTCACACACGCTATTCCACTCTCAGAACTTTAAAGGTTACTATAGAGTGTGAAGATATGGAGCCCAACTCCTTCAGCCAAACCTTGGACAGCCAACCCTTGAAGAGACATTTTATTAGTTCTCTCAAAGGTGGGTAGCCCTTTTTAGTACGACAGCTCCTTTCTTCACATTCCCTGAAAAGGCTAAGTGATACCACACATGAATACTTCTCCCCAGGGACCATAAGCCAGGCTCCAGATCAATGTTCAGTTCCTTCTTCTTTCTCTCTGCCCAAATAGGATATCCTGCCATAGAGATGGGCAGCCTTCATTTTCATTGTGTGTGTAGAATCTTCATTAATTTTTAAAAAGCAATTTATTGAGCTCCTGTGCTTCAATCTAACAGGGAAGATAGACAATTAAATGACTACAACACAAAATGATAATTGTTATAAATGAGAAGCACAAGGAATTATGGGAGCTCATAGGAGGACCACCAACAAAAAGGGTGAAAAAAAAACTTTCTGAAAAAGTTTTAAGCTGAATCCTAAAGAATGAGGGGGACTTATTTAAGCAAGTGTGGGGTGTTGGGGATGGGAGATAGGGGTAAGTGTGTGTGTGTGTGTGTGTGTGTGTGTGTGTGTTCAAATGTGGGGAAGCAAGAAAAAATGTTTGAAGAATAAGAAAATGGCATGTCTGAAGCCAAAGTAAAGAAAGCACAGAAATGTTAAGAAATTGGAAGGGCTGAGTATGGCTAGAATAGCATATGTTGGGGACATGGACACAGTGAGAGATGAACTTGACAGGTGAGCAAAGACTAGTCTATTTCTCCTCTCTATTTAAATGTTTTCATATATTTGTTTATTGAACTAATATTTATTATGTTTTTCAAGTGTGCCTATTAATGGGAGGTCATGAAAGGCCTTGTAAATTAGGTTAAGGAATTTTGTCTTTATCCTAATCCTAAATACAATGGTATAGCACTAAAGTGTAGGCCAGGTGCAGTGGCTCATGCCTGTAATCCCAGCACTTTGGGAGGCTAAGATGGGCGGATCACCTGAGGCGAGAGTTCAAGACCAACCTGACCAACATGGAGAAACCTTGTTTCTACTAAAAACACAAAAATTGGCCAGGTATGGGGGCACATGCCTGTAATCCGAGCTACTTGGGAGGCTGAGGCAGGAGAATAGCTTGAACCTGGGAGGGGAAGGTTGCAGTGAGCCAAGATCGTGCCACTGCATTCCAGCCTGGGCAACAAGAGCAAGACTCTGTCTCAGAAAAAAAAAAAAAAAAGAAAAGTAAGTTTTCTTTTGTTTTTTTTTTTTTTTTTTTTTTGGTTTTTTTGTGTGAGGGTGTCGTTGTTTGACCCAGGGG
>CAUYLG010027857.1:0-16842 GCA_963573385.1 Cacajao melanocephalus | reverse complement strand
TCCCAGTTCTACCTGATGTCCATCAGAATTAAGTTTGTGGTTCCAAGGTATCTCAGCTGGTGGAAGATGCAGATGCAGAGGCCTCTGTAGTACTTTTTTTTTTTTTTTTTTTTTTGAGAAAGAGTCTTGCTATGTTGCCCAGGCTGGAGTGCAGTGGTGCAGTCTCATCTCACTGCAGCCTCCACCTTCCGCATTCCAGTGATTCTCCTTCCACAGCCTTTGGGCGGCTGGGATTACAGGCACACACTACCACGCCTGGCTAAATTTTTTTTGTATTTTTTTTTTTTTTAGTAGAGAGGGTTTTTGCCATGTTGGCCAACCTGGTCTTGAACTTCTGACCTCAAGTGATCCACCTGCCTTGGCCTCCCAAAGTGTTAGGATTATAGGCATTGGCTACCGCACCTGAACAGCTTTTACAAATTTTATACCTGATAATAGATTTCATCCATTTTAAGTAAAAATGTGTAGTTGACCTCTGTAAGTTTACTTATGTAAAGATCTGAAATCGCAGTTATTTCTTAGCATATGATGGATAGGACAAGGGCTTTTTTTCCCTCCGAATTCTCACCTTGTAAATTTATAACTTTGGGTAGCAGGACTTCAGTCTTCTCTAAACACCAGGAGATTAACTGATAAATCACAATTCTATAATTATATAATGTATTTTGCAAAGAATAATAATCCTCTGGCTTTTTCCTCATTCATTGGAACTAAGTTACTATAAGTTATAAATAATTAACATAGTAATATAACTTTTTTTTTGGAGATAAGAGTCTTACTCTGTTGCCCAGGTTGAAGTGTAGTGGCGCAGTCTTGGCTCACCTGCAACCTCTCCCTCCTGAGCAGCTGGGACTACAGGCATTCACCACCACACCTGGCTAATTTTTGTATTTTTTGTAGAGATAGGGTTTCACCATGTTGGCCAGACTGGCCTTGAACTCCTGGCCTCAAGTGATCTACCTCTCTCAGCCTCCCAAAGTGCTGTGATTACAGGCCTGAGCCACTGTGCCCAGCCTAAAATAGTAATGTAACTTTCCATGTGTGAGTTCTAAGAAATAACTTAGTTGCACTTGGTCTCTTTTGAGGAAAGTGATATAAATATGAAGAACTTTTTGAATGGTAACAAAGAATGTTTTCATTAACAATTTATAAATTTTTAGGATGCATACAAATGACATTATTTACCTTTTATTCCCAGAAAATCATTCTTTTCTCAAGAAGGAAATCATTTTCTCAAGAATACAAGATGATGGTTCTGAAAAAGCTTCTGTTTTTTGGAAAGAGCATTAATTTGTTGCAGCTTCATTTATCTATAGGCACTCATTTCCTTGGATAGTTTTATTAGAATGTATTAAGTGCCTTGAATTTAGCTATGTATTTTTTAAATGATGTGTTTCTTGTATTTTCCACTGTCATTCAGACAACTACTAAGCTATTTCATACCAATGAAGAAAGTGGATTTTTAAATGAACTTGAGGCTCTTAGAGCTGAATCAGTGGCTACCAAAGCAGAACTTGACAGTTATAAAGAAAAGACTGAAAAACTTCAAGAAGAACTTTTGGTAAGATAAGTAACATAGCTCCTTAATTTACTGACTTCTACCTATCTTAATTTCTTTTCGAAGTATATACGCTTCTGTAAAAGTAAATCAAGCTCCATAACTTAAAAGCTAGATTAAAAAGTCTTTTGTGGATTTGATGAAAACTTTCATTGTTATAAATGTCTTTACCAACATCTTCTTGCTTGATTTTCTTGGAAATCTTTGTTAGGAGGATACTTTTTATTTCCATTCTGTTAGTGAAAGAGTAGAAAGTTGTTAAAGAGAACTGTATATTCCATGAGAACCAAAAACAGAAGCTGATAGAATTATTTCACTTCTGTATTAATCTATGACCCTACATACATACAAATATATATGTAAACTATGAGTGTTTCTGAAATGTTTTTCCTGCTACTCTGAGGAAAATGAACATATAATCATGAATTACACTCTTCCTACCCCCTTTAAATTCTACACTTAATATGGAAAGATTTTGACTGAATGCCCTACTGTTCTATTCATTATGTTTTAGGTAAAAGAAACAAATATGGCATCTCTTCAAAAAGACTTAAGCCAAGTTAGGGATCACCTCACAGAGGCAAAAGAGAAATTGTCCATTTTAGAAAAAGAAGATGAGACTGAGGTACAAGAAAACAAAAAGATCTGCATGTTCGAGCCACTTCCTGTAAAACTGAGTAAGAGCATTGCATCCCAGACAGATGGAACTCTGAAGGTCAATAGCAGCAATCAGACTCCACAAATTCTTGTTAAAAATGCAGGAATACAAATTGATTTACAGAATGAATGTTCCTCAGAAGAAGTTACTGAAATAATCAATCAGTTTACTGAAAAAATTGAGCAGATGCAAGAACTACATGCTGCTGAAATTTTGGACATGGAATCTAGACATATTTCAGAAACTGAAACCTTAAAGAGGGAACACTATGTTGCTGTTCAGTTACTGACAGAGGAATGTGGTACCTTGAAGGCAGTGATACAGTGTCTGAGAAGTAAAGAGGTATTTGGTTTTTATAATATGTGTTTTTCAACATTGTGTGCTTTTAAGAGAATATAAGAAAACTTGGGGCAGTCTCTTCCTTATGATACTATCACAATTTTAATAGTTTTTAAACTGTTTTAAATTTAAAGAATTTTTAGTTTAGAATGTTTTACATCTTTCCATTGTGTAGAGTTAATGTATGATGTTCCTGTATGGATTTGGAACATGTTATCATTTCTAAATTCATGAATGTCTCTTCTTATTGTAATATTCACGAAGAAACAGACGTGTTAAAAACCATGAATAGTTTCATTTATTACGAAAGGTGTGACAGATTTGATTGATTTCTTTACAGCATTAGAAACCAGCAAAATAATTAATTGTATTCTATTTTTATTAAAGCAAAAAGATGTATTTTTTTTCCTCTAATTAGGGATCCTCAGTTCCTGAATTAACACATTCTGATGCTTACCAAACTAGAGAAATATGCTCCAGTGGTAAGTTATATAAATATCTGTAATGTTTCTAGTATTTGTTTAAGAAGTACTGGTTTTTTGCGGACTGGGGGTTGATTTTTTTTTTTTAACAGTAAATGATTTTCTTTATTTTAGATTCTGGATCAGACTGGGGTCAGGGAATTTATCTTACACACAGTCAGGGATTTGACACAGCATCAGAAGGCCGAGGAGAAGAAGGTGAAAGTTCAATAGATTCCTTTCCAAAGAAAATAAAGGTATTAAAAGATAGATGCCTTTTATTAACTTACCCAGTATTGTTTCCATGTTGAACATAGCAGTTCATTACAAGTTATATGGTGGGTTCATTTCTGAAGAGAGAATTGCATAGCTGGAAGGAACCTGAGAGATCTATTTTATTTCCATATTTCACAGATAAGTAATACATTTAATGATGATATGTATGAAGACTTGTTTTCTTAATAATTCTTATTCCTGATGTTTTTGTTTGCCATAATTTTTAAAGTAATCTCAAAGAGTAGAAGTTATATCCCATGTATTTCTTTTGGTCAAATCAGTGGCTTATCAGTAAACCTAGGAAGAGTACGTTAGCCAAACAGAAGGAACTTAGAGATGAGAGCTATGAAAAGTCATAGGCCATCTACTGGAGTTGGCTTACCCCTCCACAGGAAGAAGGTATTCAGTAATGTTGGGCTGGAGTTTTCTCTCTGCAGGCTATCTTGCTTAAAATTTATTTCTCTCTGTATGTCTAATTTTTCAGTCTGTGAAGAAGTTGTCATAATTCTGGCTTTTGGGTTTTGGTTTCTAGGGATTACTGAGAGCTGTCCATAATGAAGGCATGCAGGTGCTTTCTCTCACTGAGTCGCCCTATAGTGATGGAGAGGACCATTCTATTCAGCAGGCTTCAGAATCTTGGCTAGAAGAGAGAAAAGCTTACCTCAGTATAATTTCATCTCTTAAGGATTTAATTACCAAAATGCAACTGCAAAGAGAAGCTGAGGTACCCAAAGAATACTAAGCATGCACAATAATAATACACTACAAATTAAACTATCTTTTATACATGTTTTTGCATGAATAACTGTATATATTTTCACACTTGAAAATCAGCCAGGAGCAGTGTGGCTCACACCTGTAATCCCAGAACTTTGGGAGGCCAAAGTGGGTGGATCCCCTGAGGTCAGGAATTCGAGACCAGCCTGGCCAACATGTCAAAACCCCATCTCTACTAAAAATACAAAAATTAGCCAGACATGGTGGCAGGTGCCTATAATCCCAGCTACTTGGGAGGCTGAGGCAGGAGGATTGCTTGAACCAGGAAGGTGGCGGTTGCAGTAAGCCGAGATCACACCACTGCACTCCAGCCTGGGCAACAGAGTAAGACTCTGCCTCAAAAAGAAAAAAAAAAAAGAAAATAAATACACATGCTTGTAGACTTTTAATTACTTTGCTTAGTAGATTAATATTTTTAGAATGTTTCAAAACATACTTATTTGAAAACTAATATTGTTATATGTATTTTGCTAGGTTTATGATAGTTCTCAATCTCACGAGAGCATCTCAGACTGGCGAGGTGAACTACTGCTTGCCCTTCAACAAGTTTTCTTAAAAGAACGTAGTGTTTTACTAGCGACATTTCGGACGGAGCTGACAGCTCTGGGTACTACAGATGCAGTTGGTTTATTAAACTGTTTGGAACAGAGAATACAAGAACAGGTATAATGAAACTTCATTTAATGAACACTTTAATAGAAATAAGTAAATGATTATTGATTTTAAAGTCTTAAGTATGAAGGTTAAGATTTTAATAGGAGCCACTATGAATATTTAAGAAAAAAAAATACCATAAATATTTAACTTACTGTGTTAGAAAGTAAGAAAGACTGAAAGTTAATGAGCTAATTTTCTAACCTAGAAAATTAGAAAAAGAGCAACAGAATAATTCCAAACAAATTTAAAAGAGTAATAGAGAGTAAATTCTCATTATTTGCACCTGGTTATGTTCTACAAAGTTGCTCTGAACATTGAGCAGTTATTGCTCCTAAGGGAAATACAAGGTTAGGTTCCTGTAAGCCTTTGGTCACAACATTTTCATCCATCAGTACCTTGTCTATAGGGGATTCTATTTTAAGACACCTTATTTACTATATATTATTGATTGATTAACCTCGAACACCACCAACAGCACTATAACTCATGCCTGAAAAAAAACTTTTCTGACACACATATTTTCTCCTTAAGGCACATCACAGCCTTCTTGTACTTAGGAACACCATAAAGCACTTCAGCACTACTTTTGGGGCCCATTTTAAACAGTGAAATCACAAATAAAATGCACAAAAATTTGAAAAGTCACTAAATACACTGTAAAAAGATTTGACTTTAGCCGGAGACATGCGCATTGGACCATTTAAATTTTTTGCTGCTGTGTGCATTTCTGCGGAAGACCATGAAAGCAATACAAGTATGGAATTGAGACTTACAAATAAATTTTAGTGAGAAGGCAAATCTGCAAATATGGAATCAGAATAATGACGATTCCCTTCAATGAAGAAAAAGACATCAATAGATACAGTGGTACAATAAGATAAAATGTTAAAAGTTGGACGTTTGAACTTTTCTGGAGAATTGGTTAAGCAAAATGATAAAGCACACATTTTTTAAATTATACTTTAAGTTCTAGGGTACATGTGCAGATCTGGCAGGATTGTTACATGGGTATACACATGCCATGTGATTCACTGCATCCATCCACCCATCATCTACATTAGGTATTTCTCCTAATGTTATCCCTCCCCAATTCCCACACCACCTCCTATTCCTCCCCTAGCTCTCCCACCCCTTAACAGGCCCTGGTGTGTGATGTTTCCCTCCCTGTGTCCATGTCTTCTCATTGTTCAGCAGCCACTTTTGTGTGAGAACATGTGGTGTTTGGTTTTCTGTTCTTGTGTCAATTTGCTGAGAATGATGGTTTCCGGCCAGGTGCAGTGGCTCACACCTGTAATCCAAGCACTTTGGAGGCCAAGGCAGGCAGATCACCTGAGGTTGGGAGTTCTAGACCAGCCTGACCAACATGGTGAAACACTATCTTAAAAATAAATAAATTAATTAATTAATTAAAAAAAAGGAGAGAGAGAATGATGCTTTCCAGCTACATCCATGTCCCTGCAAAGGACATGAACTCGTCCTTTTTATGGCTGCATAGTATTCCATGGTGTATATGTGCCACATTTTCTTTATCCAGACTATCATTGAAGGGCATTTGGGTTGGTTCCAAGACTTTGCTATCATAAACAGTGCTGCAGTGAACATATGTGTGCATGTGTCTTTATAATAGAATGATTTATAATCCTTTGGGTATATACCCAGTAATAGGATTGCTGGATCAAATGGTATTTCTGGTTCTAGATCCTTGAGGAATTGCCACACTGTCTTCCACAATTGTTGAACTAATTTACACTCCCACCAACAGTGTAAAAGTGTTCCTGTTTCTCCACATCGTCTCCAGCATCTGTTGTCTCCTGACTTTTTAATGATCACCATTCTAACTGGCATGAGATGGTATCTCACTGTGGTTTTGATTTGCATTTCTCTAATGACCAGTGATGATGAGCACTTTTTCATGTTTGTTGGCTGCATAAATGTCTTCTTTTGAAAAGTATCTGTTAATATCCTTCACCCACTTTTTGATGCGGTTGTTTTTTTCTTGTTAATTTGTTTAAGGTCTTTGTAGATTCTGGATATTAGCCCTTTGTCACATGGGTAGATTGCAAAAATTTTTTCCCATTCTGTTGGTTGCTGGTTCACTCTAATGATAGTTTCTTTTGCTATGCAGAAGCTCTTAAGTTTAATTAGATCCCATTTGTCTATTTTGGCTTCTGTTGCCATTGCTTTTGGTGTTTTAGCCATGAAGTCCTTGCCTATGCCTATGTCCTGAATAGTATTGTGTAGGTTTTCTTCTAGGGTTTTTATGGTATTAGGTATTACCGTTTAAATCTTTAATCCAACTGGAGTTAATTTTTGTATAAGGTGTAAGGAAGGGGTCCAGTTTCAGCTTTCTGCATATGGCTTGCCAGTTTTCCTGACATCATTTATTAAACAAGGATTCCTTTCCCTATTGCTTGTTTTTTCCAGGTTTGTCAAAGATCAGACGGTTGTAGATGTGTGGCATTACTTCCAAGGCATCTGTTATGTTCCATTGGTCTATATCTCTGTTTTGGTACCAGTACCATGCTGTTTTGATTACTGTAGCCTTGTAGTATAGTTTGAAGTCAGGTAGCATGATGCCTCCAGCTTTGGTTTTTTGTTTGTTTGTTTTTTTGCTTAGGATTGTTTTGGCTATGCAGGCTCTTTTTTGGTTCCATTTGAAGTTTAAGGTGGTTTTTTTCTAGTTCTATGAAGAAGGTCAGTGGTAGCTTGATGGGAATAGCATTGTATATATAAATTACTTTGGGCAGTATGGCCATTTTCACGATATTGATTCTTTCTAACCATGAGCATGGAATGTTTTTCCATCTGTTTGTGTCTTCTGTTATTTCCTTGAGCAGTAGTTTGTAGGTCTCCTTGAAGAGATCTTTCACATACCTTGTTAGTTGTATTCCTAGGCATTTTATTCTCTTTGTAGCAATTGTGAATGGGAGTTTGCTCATGATTTGATTCTCTGTTATTGGTATATAGGAATACTTGTGATTTCTGCACATTGATTTTGTTTCCTGAGACTTTGCTGCAGTTGCTTATCATCTTAAGGAGATTTGGGGCTGACACGATAGAGTCTTCTAAATATACAATCATGTCATCTGCAAATAGAGACAGTTTGACTTCCTCTTTTCCAAAGTGAATACCCTTTATTTCTTTATTTCTTTTTTTTTTTTTTTTTTTTTTTTGCCTGATTGCTCTGACCAGAACTTCGAAACTATGTTGAATAGGAGTGGTGAGAGAGGGCATACTTGGCTTATGCCAGTTTTCAAAGGGAATGCTTCCAGTTTTTGCCCATTCAGTATGATATTGGCTGTGGGTTTGTCATAAATAGCTTTTATTATTTTGAGATACGTTCTATCAATACCTAGTTTATTGAGAGTTTTTAGCATAAAGGGCTGTTGAATTCTGTTGAAGGCCTCTGCATCTATTGAGATAAGTGTGTGGTTTTCGTCTTTGGTTCTGTTTATGTGATGGATTACATTTATAGATTTGCATATGTTGAACCAGCCTTGCATCTCCGGGATGAAGCCCACTTGATCATGATGCATAAGCTTTTTGATGTGCTGTTGGATTCGGTTTGCCAGTATTTTATTGAAGATTTTCGCATCAATGTTCATCATGGATATTGGCCTGAAATTTTCTTTTTTAGTTGTCTCTCTGCTAGGTTTTGGTATCAGGATGATATTGGTCTCCTAAAATGAGTTAGGGAGGATTCCCTCTTTTTGTATTGTTTGGAATAGTTTCAGAAAGAATGATACCAGCTCCTCTTTGTACATTTGATAGAATTCAGGTGTAAACCCGTCTGGTCCTGAGCTTTTTTTTGGTTGGTAGGCTATTAAGTGCTGCCTCAACTTCAGACCTTGTTATTGGTGTATTCAGGGATTCAGCTTCTTCCTGGTTTAGTCTTGGGAGGGTATCAGTGTCCAGGAATTTATCCATTTCTTCTAGATTTATTGGTTTATGTGCATAGAGGTGTTTATAGTAATCTCTGATGGTAGTTTATATTTCTGTGGAATCGGTGGTGATATCCCTTTTATCATTTTTTATTGCATCTATTCAATTCTCTCTTTTTTATTAGTCTGGCTAGTGGTCTATTTTGTTGATCTTTTTAAAAAAACAGTTCCTGGACTCATCTATTTTTTTGAAGGTTTTTTGGGTCTCTCTCTCTCTCTCTCTCTGTTTCAATTCTGCTCTGATCTTAGTTATTTCTTGTCTTCTGGCTTTTGAATGTGTTTGATCTTACTCCTCTAGTTCTTTTAATTTTGACATTAGCATGTCAATTTTAGATCTTTCCTCACTTCTCATGTAGGCATTTAGTGCTATAAATTTCCCTCTAGACACTGCTTTAAATGTGTCCCAGAGATTCTGGCACATTGTGTCTTCATTCTCATTGGTTTTGAAGAACATCTTTAGTTCTGCCTTCATTTCATTTTTTATCCAGTAGTCATTCAGGAGCATGTTATTCGATTTCCATGTAGTTGTGAAGTTTTGAGTGAGTTTCTTAGTCCTGAATTCTAATTTGATTGCACTGTGGTCTGAGACTGGTTGTTATGATTTCCGTTCTTTTGCATTTGCTGAAGAGTGATTTACTTCCAATTATGTGGTCAGTTTTGGAGTAACTGTGATGTGATGCTGAGAAGAATGTATATTCTGTTGATTTGAGGTGGAGAGTTCTGTAGATGTCTGTTAGGTCCACTTGGTCCAGATCTAAGTTCAAGTCCTTAATATCCTTGTTTATTTTCTGTCTCGTTGATCTGTCTAATATTGACAGTGGAGTGTTAAAGTCTCCCACTATTATTGTGTGGGAGTCTAAGTATCTTTCTACATCTCTAAGAACTTGCTTTATGTATCTGGGTGCTCCTGTATTGGGTGCATATATATTTAGGATAGTTAGCTCTTCTTGTTACGTTAATCTCTTTACCATTATGTAATGCCCTTCTTTGTCTCTTTTGATCTTTGTTGGTTTAAAGTTCATTTTATCAGAGACTAGGATTGCAACTCTTGCTTTTTTTTTTCTCTCTCTCTCTCTCCATTTGCTTGGTAAATTATCCTCCATCCCTTTATTTTAAGCCTATATGTGTCCTTGCAGGTGAGATGAGTTTCCTGGATACAGCACACCGATGGGTTTTGACTTTTTATCCAATTTGCCAGTCTGTGTCTTTTGATTGGGGCATTTAGCCCATTTACATTTAAGGTTAATATTGTTATGTGTGAATTTGATCCTGCCATTTTGGTATTAGCAGGTGGTTTTGCCCATTAGTTGAAGCCGTTTCTTCATTGTGTCGATGGTCTTTACCATTTGGTATGTTTTTGCAGTGGCTGGTGCTGGTTGTTCCTTTCCACATTTAATGCTTCATTCAGGAGCTCTTGTAAGGCAGGCCTGGTATTAATGAAATCTCTCAGCATTTGCTTCTCCGTAAAGGATTTTATTTCTCCTTCACTTGTGAAGCTTAGTTTGGCTGGATATGAAATTCTGGGTTAAAAGTTCTTTTCTTTAAGGATGTCAAATATTGGCCCCTACTGTCTTCACCCTGACACACAAGGAGAGATCTGCTGTGCTTCTGATGGCGTCCCTTTGTGGGTAACTCAGCCTTTCTTTCTGGCTGCCCTTAGCATTTTTTCCTTCATTTCAAAGCTGGTAAATCTGATGATTATGTGCCTTGGGGTTGCTCTTCTTGAGGAATATCTTTGTGGTGTTCTCTGTATTTCCTGAATTTGAATGTTGGCTTACCTTGCTAGGTTGGGAAAGTTTTCCTGGATAATATCCTAAAGAGTGTTTTCCAACTTAGTTTCATTCTCCCTGTCACAGCCGGGCATGATAGCTCATGCCTCTAATCCCAGCACTTTGGGAGGCCAAGGTGGATGGATCATATGGTCAGGAGTTCAAGACCATCCTGGCCAAGACGGTGAAACCCCATCTCTACTAAAAATATAAAAATTAGCCAGGCACAGTGGCACACGCCTGTAATCCCAGCTATTCAGGAGGTTGAGGCAGGAGAATTGCTTGAACCTGCAGGGCAGAGGTTGCAGTAAGCTGAGATCCTGCCACTGCACTCCAGCCTGGGTAACAGAGTGAGACTTCATCTCAAAAACAATTTGCATCATTCTCCCCGTCACATTCAGGTACACCCATCAAACATAGATTTGGTATTTTCACATAATCCCATATTTCTTGGAGGCTTTGTTCATTTCTTTTCACTCTTTTTTCTCTAATTTTGCCTTTTTGTTTTATTTCATTGAGTTGATCTTCAGTCTCTGATATCCTTTTTCTTGCTTGATCAATTTGGCTATTAAAATTTGTATATGCTTTGCAAAGTTCTCTTGGTGTGTTTTTCAGCTTCATCAAGTCGTTTATGTTCTTCTCCAAGCTGGTTATTCTAGTTATCATTTTCTCTAACCTTTTTTCAAGGTTCTTAGTTTCTTTGCATTGGGTTAGAACATGCTCCTTTAGCTCAGAGAAGTTTGTTATTACCCACCTTCTGAAGCCTGCTTCTGTCAATTCATCAAACTATTTCTCCATTCAGTTTTGTTTCCTTGCCGGTGAGGGGTTGTGATCCCTTGGAGGGAAGAGGCATTCTGATTTTTTGTGAATTCAGCCTGTTTGCGCTGGTTTCTTCCCACCTTCGTGGATTTATTTGCCTTTGGTCTTTGAAGTTGATGACTTTCCAGTGGGGTCTCTGAGTGGATGTCCTTTCTGTTGATGTTGAAGCTATTTCTTTCTGTTTTTTAGTTTTCCTTCTAACAGTCAGGCCCCTCTGCTGCAGAACTGCTGGAGGTCCACTCCAGACCCTGCTTGCCTGGGAATCACCCGCTGGGGCTGCAGAACAGCAAGGATTGCTGCTTGTTCCTTCTTTTGGTAGCTTCAGCCCAGAAGGGTACCCACCAGATGTCAGCCAGAGCTCTCCTGTATGAGTTGTCTCTTAGGATAAACGGGGGTCAGGGAGCCACTTAAGGAGACAGTCTGTCTCTTATCAGAGCTCAGGTGCTATGCTGGGAGATCCATTGCTCCCTTCAGAGCTGGTGGGAATGGATGTTTAAGTCTGCTGAAGTGGAACTCACAGCTGCCCCTTTTCCCAGGTGCTCTGTCCCGGGAAGGAGGGGCTTTATTTATAAGTCCCTGATGGGCTGCTGCCTTTTTTCATAGATGCCCTGCCCAGCAAGGAGGGAGTCTAGTCACAGTCTGCCTGTAAAAGGCCTTGCTGAGCTGCCACAGGCTCCACCCATCTGCTGTGCAAACTTCCTTGCAATTTTGTTTTCACAGGCAAGGTTAAACTGCCTCAGTAATGGTGAACTGCCTTGGTAATGGCGGACTGCCTTGGTAATGGCGGATGCCCCTCCCCCCACCAAACTTGACCATCCCAAGTCGCGCTTAAACTGCTGTACTGACTGTGAAAATCTCGAGCTGGTGGGTTTTAGCTTGCTGGTCTTTGTGGGGGTCCCACCAAGCCAGATCACTTGGCTCCCTGCCTTCATCCTCCTTTTCAGGGGAATGGGCAGTTCTGTCTCACAGGTATTCCAGGCGCTGGCTAAAACAGTCACTCAGGTTTGTGCTGGAAACCTGCACGGCGCCTGCGGGAATCTCCTGGTGTGTGGGCTGTGAAGACCATGGGAAAAAGTGTAGTATCTGAGCCGGAGTGCTGAAATGTCCAGAACAGTCCCTGGTGGCCTACCTTGGGTAGGAGAGGGGGTCCTCCAGTCCCTTGCACTTCCTGGGTGAGGCAACAGCCTACCCTGCCTCAGGTTGCCCTCCAAGTGAGCTACACCCACTGTCCAACCAGTCCCATTGAGATGAACCTGGTCCTCAATTGGTAATACAAAGA
Source organism: Cacajao melanocephalus (assembly GCA_963573385.1). Lineage (NCBI taxonomy): Eukaryota > Metazoa > Chordata > Mammalia > Primates > Pitheciidae > Cacajao > Cacajao melanocephalus. Next base: position 4,308 of record CAUYLG010027857.1, on the reverse strand, counting down.
GATCACTCACCTTCTGCGTTGCTGTTGCTGGGAACTGTACTCGAGAGCTGTTCCTACTCAGCCGCCTTGGCAGAAGTCCTCAAAGCACACATTTTTAAAGTTAGGAATGAACTACAGATATATCTGAGATATAAAAATCATAGAATATTATGAATAATTTTTTGAGATTAAACTTAAACACTTGGGTGAAATGGACAGATTTTCTTAAAAAAAAAAATCACTTACGAAAACTATTTCAGTAAGAAATGGGAAACCTGGCTGGGTGCGGTGGCTCATGCCTGTAATCCCAGCACTTTGGGAGGCTGAGGCGGACGGATCATGAGGTCAAGAGATCAAGACCATCCTGGCCAACATGATGAAACCCCATCTCTACTAAAAAATACAAAAATTAGCTGGGCATGGTGGCACATGCCTGTAGTCCCAGCTACTTGGGAGGCTGAGGCAGGAGAATTGCTTGAACCTGGGAGGCAGAGGTTGCAGTGAGCCGAGATTGCACCACTGCACTCCAGCCTGGTGACAGAGCAAGACTCCGTCTCAAAAAAAAAAAAAAAAAAGGAAAACCTGCAAAGACCTAATGTAACAGAATCAAATCAATAGTTAAAAATCTGCTCATAATACTTAGCACCCAGATCTTGTTTTTCAAATATATTCTCCATTGAAAAGAACTAAGACTTCTGGTGGAACTGGTGATTCTAGGGGTGGATTAAGGGAAGTACGAGGTGAGCCTGGAACATCTTATTTTGGGGGCAAGTAAGGAATTGTTCAAAGAATGAAGGGAACATGTCAAAAGGTCACTAAAGCCAGCTTGAAGGAGCTCCAACTGGCCAAATTGTAGAAAAATTTAAACATCATACTAAATGATATTGACAAATTATAAGCCAAAGAGTGAAATAAGAATTCATGAGACCATACTGATATAAATAAATAAATAGTACTACCATGGAATGAAAGCTAGTAAATGTAGAAGGAACAATGAAATTAGGAAATCACCCTTTATTAAACACTGTAGTAATGATCTATTCAGGCAATAGTTAGCAACGGATGCTAAAACTAGTGTAAAAAGGTTTGATAACAAAATATATTTACATAGTTTCAAAGTAAATCCCCAGAAAGTCTTCTTTAATTACAAAGGGAAAAGCAGTAACTTCACAGTGGAGAAACCTTGCAGATACCACCTTAACCAAGTGATCAGAATTACTATTACCATTAATGGAATAGACATCATACAGTTCCTAATATGAAGGGCACAGTGCCACTTCTGTAGTATTTTTGTCAAATGAATATTCAGAGTCTACTCTTGGAGAAATATCAGACCAAAACAAATTGAGAACACTACATCTATCAAAATAAAAAATAGTGACACCAAGTACTGATGAGGATGAAGAAAAACTGTCTCATACATTGCTGGTAGGAATGTAAAATGGGAGGGCAATAGCCAAAAACTGGAAACATCCTAAATGTCCTTTGACGGGGAAATAGATGAACAAACTATGGTACATCCATACAATGAAATATTACTTAGCAATTAAAAAGAAACAAACTATTTATGCCTGCTATATAATGCCCTTGTATGCTATATAATGCTCTTGAAATGACAAAATTATAGTAATAGATAACAGATCAGTGGTTGACAGGGTTTAGGGTTAGGGAGAGGGTATGACTACAAAGGAGTTTCTTTGTGGTAATAAAACAGTCTGTAGTGGTGAACCTGTCTACATGTGATCAAATTTTGTAGTACTACACACCAAGCAAATGAATGACTGCATGTGAAAACTAATGAAATCTGAATAAGCCCTATAGTTTAGTATTATACTAATGTCAGTTTCCTGGTTTTGATAATATACTATGGTAATACAAGATGGTATCATTGGGAAAAGCTGGCTAAAGGGTACACGGGAACTTTAGCTTAAATTAATACGAAATTTAAAAGTATTTTAAAATTGAGGCACATACAACAAAATAGCCTGTAGTCTTCAAAAATTCAAGGTCATGAAAGACTTAAATATTAGTTTTTGTTCTTTTTGCTATGAAGGACATTTCACAAAATTGGAATAGGCTCAGTATGTCGCATAATAGTATTGTAGTAATGTTAATTCTACTTTTGCTAATTGTAGTTATGTAAAAGAATGTTCTTGTTTTAAGGAAATACACTGGTATTTAGAGGTAAAGGAGCATATGTCTGCAGCATATCCTCAGACATTTTGGAAAGGAAAAACAAGAAAAAAATGTTTAAAAAGAAAATTTTATTATGTGCATTTCATTCATTCTTCTTCATATTTCTTGGTTGTTAATTTTATTGCCTTTACATCTCTCTTCACTTGATTTTTACCTTTCTTTGTTACAGGGTGTTGAATATCAAGCAGCTATGGAATGCCTGCAGAAAGCAGATAGAAGGAGTTTGTTATCTGAAATTCAGGCACTGCATGCACAAATAAATGGTAGGAAAATTACTCTGAAAAGAGAACAAGAGAATGAGAAACCAAGCCAAGGTATGTTGTATGACAAGCTCATGATGTTACACAAATAGGTGAAAAGATTTCACTTTGTTTTCTTTCCATTATTATTAAGTTAAAACACATTTTCTTGGTCACATTTTCTTCTTATTCTCATAATATTAAAGATACAATCTATATTAATTACTTGAGGGGTTAGAGGATTGTTAAATTGATTTTAAACAGCTATGTTGACTTTAAAATAAACTGCCATTCCCCTGAGCAATTTAAGCCCACTGGATTCATTCTCTTTCTTTATTTTAGAGCTATATGTTAAGAAAACCGTCTTTCTAGTCATGTAACAGAAAATACTCTTTAGAGGAATATCCACAATGCATGTAACTATTTTTAATCCTTTTAAAAAAAAACCGTTAGATGTAAAATACAAACAAAAAATTACAAATTGCAAATATGTAGTATGACAAATTATTAAATGAGTATCTACGGAAACATCACCTATGTGAATATAGCCAGTATCCCAAAAGCCCCTTCTCCCAAGCACATACTCCTCTGAATAACTTAGAGGTAATCATTATTCTGATTTTTCTTTAGTTTTACTACCTATTTATATATTCCTAAAACATATAAGTTTAAAGTTTTTTCTGTTTTTCTGGTTTTTTAATCTGCACGTATTTTTTTATCTTGTTTCTTTCACCTCTCTTAACATTCTTCCAAGTTACTGCATTTCTCTCTAGTTCATTCATTCTTGTTACTCTGTAGAATTCCCTGTGTAGGTATTCCAAAATGTATCCATTCTACTAATATGATTGAGCATTTGGGTTGTTTCCACTTTTTAACTTTTAGCTATCAGTGCTATTATAAACACTGTTGTATGGTGTTTCTGCTACATATGTGGATGCGTCTTCTGAGTATATAACTAAGAGTAGACTTGCTGGGTCATGGGATGCATATCTTCAAATTTATTAGATGATGTCAAACGATTTTCCTACACAGTCGTATTAATTTATATACTCACTAGCAGTATATGAGAGTTGCGTTGCTTCACATCTTTGTGAACAGCTGGTATAGTCAGACTTCTGTTGCCAATCTGCTGGGTGTGCTGTAGATTCTTATTATGGTTTTAATTGGCTTTTCTATAATTCCTGAAGTGTTTAGTCCTTTTTTCACATGGTAATTGTTTAGGTACTTTTTGATAAGAATATCTGGTCTTTTAAATTGAGCTACAGATGGAAATCATTAGAAAGTAAAGTGAAATCTAATTTTCATCATATCCACTGAGGACATATGCCTGTGTGTTTAGGAATTTTTTTTTAGTGTAATGGTAGAAACATGTATCCTTTTGCACATAAGTCACAGCATGGTCTCATATTGATCATTAAAAAGCTGAAGCAGTCCAGGGGCAGTGGCTTACGCCTGTAATCCCAGCATTTTGGGAGGCCAAGGCAGGCAGATCACGAGGTCAGGAGTTTGAGACCAGCCTGGACAAAAAGGTTGAAACCCCGTCTCTACTAAAAATACAAAAATTAGCTGAGCATGGTGATACACACCTGTAATCCCAGCTACCTGGGAGGCTGAGGCAGGAGAATCATTTGAACCCAGGAGGCAGTGAGCTGGGATCTCACCATTGCACTCCAACCTGGGTGACAGGTACAGACTCCATCTCAAAAAAAAAAAAAAAAAAAAAAAAAAAAATGATTAACAATTATTTTAAATTTTTTTTATACAAATAATGAAGATTTTTTATTAATTTAATTTTAACCTGGGTTGTTATTTTTTTCCCACTTTAAACAACTGTTAACTAAGGTTTAAGCGTTTTTTTTTTTTTTTTTTTTTTTTTTTTTGAGATGGAGTCTGT
>CAUYLG010027855.1:0-47929 GCA_963573385.1 Cacajao melanocephalus | reverse complement strand
ATATATTTATATATATTATATATTATATATATATTATATATATTATATATTATATATTATATATTATATATTATATTAATATATTATATATTAATATATTATATATTATTATATATATTATATATAATATATATAATATATATATAATATATATTATATATATATTATGTATATATATTATATATATATGTTATATATATAATAATATAATACATATTATTATATATATAATAATATATATAATATAAGGGGAGAAGACAAGCCACAGGATGGGAAAAATACTTGCCAGTTGTGTAACCACAAAGTAGAAATCAATAAGGAAAAGATAACACAATAGGAAAAATATAGGAAACTTCAAGTGTCCTTGAAAAAATGCATATCCAAATGGCCAAGAAATGTGAAAAAATGCTCAGCTTTATTAGTAATCAGAGAAATGCTAATGGAAGCATTTAATACATAACACTAGAATGGTTAAAATATAAAAACACTGATAGTAATTATTGGAGAGGAAGTGGGCCCAAAGAAATTTTTATATAAATATATACTACTATGCTGGGGATAAAAATATGTACAACCATTTTAGAAAATAATTGAGTACTGCATGCTAAAGATTTTTTTAAAAAAATCATCTTTTTTTGCCCTGCAGTCTTTTTTTCTCAAGGGTCAGTCTTGTCCTGCTTCCTTATCTTGTTCTGTCTCTCATGATAGAGCCTTCCTGAATCTGTAGTGAACGTTGTTTCAGTGTGAAACAGTGAAAATTGTGATTAGGAGCTTGTGTTCATGAATAGATATGCTCTTCCACTGTGAACCTTAATTTGGGGTGACTACCTAAAGCGCCAGTCTTTGAAATGGAAGTCATATAATGGAAAACAGAATTCTTTTCTCTGGAGTAGTTCAGTTTTTCTAGAGAAAAAAACTAGCCCACTACCTACAAGTCAGATGCCTGGCTCTTGGTGTTCTGTGGGCAGTGATGGTCAGTTGTTCTATGTATTATTTCTATCTTTTTATTCTTGTTTTCTGCAAAACTTAATGTCTGCATGTCAAGTCTCTCTGGAGATCTGTAGGGCAAATTTGCTACTGATCACATCTTCTAGAAATGGCATTCCAAGCTTTATTAAGAGTAAGAGCCTTAGGTAGTTTTTTAAAAAGGTAGGCTCTTACCTACTATGGCAGACTTTTCACTGGACCTTGCATATGTATTGTGCTATACACATATATATCTGCACATGCAAATCACTATAGCTCTATCAGATACTATTATCCCCATTCTGTAATTGAGGCTGATTTGATTTTTCAGATTCCTTTTCTTTTTCTTCTTCTTTTTTTGGACACAGTCTCGCTCTGTTGTTCAGGCTGGAGTGCAGTGGCATGATCTCAGCTCACTGCAACTTCCACCTCCTGGGTTCAGACAACTCTCATGCCTCAGCCACCCAGGTAGCTGGAATTACAGGCATGCACCACCAAGCCTGGCTGATTTTTGTAGTTATAGTAGAGACGGGGTTTCCCGTCTCTACTAAATAAATGAAAACCACCCATGGATTTTTGTGGAACTGATGGAAAACACTTATATTTTGGTCTTTTATGCAGATGACACACAAATGGGGAAAATTTACTGTTCTCTGTTCATCCTATTCTTCCTGTTGGCCTTAAAGAAATAACTTGTATATATGAATACTAGGAGTTTCTGTTGAGGGATGGTAATTTTTTATTTTTTTTTATTGTATATTTTTTTATTTATATAATTATTGATATCACTGTCCCATTTAGTGATATTCAGAGTTTAGGCTTCTTACAGGTTAAAGGTAGAAAGGAATATGTACTCTTAAGACGCATTTAGCATAGCCCGCCCATAGTTTTCAGTTACATAATTCTCTGAACAGTTGCTTTGGAGAAAGTGCAACTTTTCTTAGGTAAATAAAAGAAGACTTCTCCCCAAGGATTTCGGTAGAAAGGACAGTCACTAACAATTTCTTCAACACTGTCATTACAAAGAGACAGTTGGGAATTTTGTGGGAAAGGACTTGTATTCTTGGCTGGCACCTGATACTCCGTCAAATTCTTAATATTCTCTGTTTTAGGTTATATGTTGATGGATAGTTGTGCCTGTTTAGCTGTATACTGTTCCCAATTCATAGTTTGTGTTAAGACATTTGAAAATGTAGTGCTAAACAATGAGCTGTTGTAATTAGACCTGAGACTTAGCAAGAAATTCATAAGGGCTCTAGATTTTATTTCAACTTAGTATTAAAAAGATATTTAACTTGAGTAAGTAAGTATAGATATACTTTATATTTTAAGAGCTGTAATTCCAACAAGTGAATAATGTATCGTGACCTTTTTTTTTTTTTCAGTTTAATTTTGTTGGGAGAATTCTTGGACCTAGAGGACTTACAGCCAAACAACTTGAGGCAGAGACGGGATGTAAAATAATGGTCCGAGGCAAAGGCTCAATGAGGGATAAAAAAAAGGTAAGTCCTTGAAAATGGGCCAAGTCTTTATGTGAATAACTTACTATACTTTTACATCTTCCTAATAATCAAATTTCCAGATTTTTTTTGCGCCTAAAACGCTATACTCCATGTCAGGAACTTTTAAACTTTTTAAAGATGTTGTCTGATTTTCCCTTGTTAATTATCATCTTTTACTTAGCAAATTAAAATATCAGTTCATCATGTTCCCTTAGTTTGTTATTTACATTTGGGAAGCTGCCGATTTGGAAATTAGACTGTAATGTTTTGTGTAAACATATGTAACTAAAAGTTTGAAAAATCTAAAATATTTCTTTTGATGAGATTTAAGAATTGTCAAATAACTTTGGATGTATGTCAAATCACTGGGAGGGTTAGAAGATAGCAATCTATTAAAAGGAAGACTATCACTAGCCATATTAGATACATTTTGGGTTTCACCAATATTTTGTGTTGATTTTAACACATTTTAAAGTATATTGCTTTAGTTTGTGTGTGTGTGTGTGTGTGTGTGTGTGTGTGTGTGTGTGTGTTTCTCCTGGCATTTCTTCTTTTGCTGGTTTAATTAGTAAAGACCCAACTATCTAAATATTATTGTTAGGAAGATTTTATTTACCTAGTTTGTTTTATCCAGCAATACTATGAGGCAGGATACTTTTGAATTTTTATCCTTGTAGAAATTGGCAGATTAAAAAAAATAGATTTTGATGGCCAAAGAGTAAAAGTGTTTTAGGAAGGTTTGTTTTTGTTTATTTATTTATTTTTTAAAATACATTGACTTGCAGGGGCTATCTAGGAATAGTCTCTGGTTAGCTGTGTTATATACCATGTGCACTGAATCGCTTTGTGGAACTTAGCAAAATGAACACCAGACCCACAGGGTAGCTTATAAACTTGCTTTCTGAGCCCTCTGCCTTGTATCTTTTAAGCCCTCACATAGGCTGACTGGATCTCATTCATTTTTGCTCCTCATCAATGATTTAGTTGCCAAATTTGGACAGAATGTTCTCATAATATTGATTATTTAAAAATCTTATAAACTATTCTTTGTCAGCTGTGTTTAAAGATATTTTTATGGGCATCTGTGAGTTCTCCTTGAGCACTTTTAGATGTTGTCCTAAATGTTTTATTAGAATCTTACGAAAATTTATGCATATTTTGAATCAGCTGAGTGATAATCTTTTCAAAAGAATGTTGCCATAAAGTTTTGGTTATGATGTTTGGACTTAGGATTATGTGGGCAGTAATAATAGTGTAATTGCCTACGGACAATGAATGAAGTCTTGGCAACTGACAGATATGTAAATCTGCATGAAAAGATTATTATATATTCATCAGTTAAGCTATTTCAGCCAGTTAACAAAACCCTTTTTTTCCCTCTTTTGAGTTCCTATGAATTCTGTAGTAATGGCCCTCTACTCACCTTGCTCACTCTTTGAAGTAATCACAGACAACTAGGATTAGAGCTTGTAACTGTGTGGTTATACTGTTGTACTCTTATAAGTGTTTATAATAAAAGTAAAGTCAGAATGGAATGCTTGGCTATTTGGTAAAGAACATGAAAAGAGATGGAAGCAAAAAGTGTTGATGTAAGTAATAAAGATAGCTCATTGAGATGTATTTCAGGAGTTCAAAAGGAAAAGCCATTTGCTTTAAGCTTTTCCATAGAATTGTCTATATATAGCTATATATATATATATGTATATATATGTATGTATATGTACTAAGAAAGCTAGAAACAATTTGCTGGTTGCCTGTTTCACTTTTAACAAAAATGTTATGTTGGGAATGTTGTGTGCTGGTCTGAATCTTTCCCTACACTGGTAAACTCTGTGAGAGCCTACTACTGCTATTTTATGGAGTATTTGTTTCTTTGGTGTTTGGTGAGTACCTGGCACAGAGTGTAGGCACTTAAAAAAATATTTGTGAAAGGAGTGACCAGTTCAGGTAATAAATGAAAGGCTTAGGTGCACCTTCCCTCTTGTTCCCTGAAAAGGTTTGGTAAATAAAGAAAATTATAAATGCTATGTACTACTAATGCTTTGGGGAAGATGGTAATATACTAAGCTACTGGTTTTAAGCAAGTAAGTTAATATGCCACTTTAATTTTCCTTCCCTTGGATTGTTATTATTTCAGCATTATTGATGGACTCAGTAGCATCGATTTGGTGCATAAATACCTAGTGGAATGGTACTGGTTAAGATCATGGAACTAGGGCTTGAAAACTATTTTGAAAGTCTTGTCTGTACCAGCCAAGTTTTATTATTACTGTTTTGTAAATGAAGAGACCAAAGCCTCAGGGAGGTTGAGTAATTTGCCAAAGGTCACATGCCTAAATGTGGCAGTCCAAATTTAAATTAGGCTAGGCACAGTGGCTCACACCTGTAAGGTCAGCACTTTGGGAGGCTGAGGTGGGAGGATCCCAGGAGTTGAAGACCAACCTGGGCAACATAGTGAGACCCCATCTCTAAAATAAAACTTAAAAAAATTAGCCAGGTATGGTGGCGTGCACCTGTAGTCCCAGCTTTCTAGGTAGACTGAGGTGGGAGGATGCTTGAGCCCAGGAGTTGACGCAGCAGTAAGCTATGGCTGTGTGCCACTGTAGTCCAGCCTGGGTGACAGAATTAGACCCTGTCTCGGGAAAAAGGAAAATTGAAACTGAAGTTTGAGTTCTATCTGTGGGACACTAGCTGTTAATTATGAACCATTTTAAGAGTGATAACTTTAGACGTATTAGAACAACTTGAATATTGAGTATTATAAACTTTGACTGCCATTTCACACACCACTCAGTATACTTCTGACACCAGATATGTGAGGGTTTCTCCCCAAAAACCAAACAAATCTCCAGGAAACACCATGTAGATGTCCTCCAATTCAAAACTGGGGATAATGTCACATACCACAGATTGAGGGCTCAGACCTGTAAGACTGTCTCCACTTCAGATGCCAGCTGCAAGCCCCAGTGATGACCTGTGCTTTTGACTGACCAGCAAGTCCCTCCTCGGGTTCAGTTAGTTTGCTAGAGTAGTTCACAGAACTCAGGGAAAAACACTTACTTATTATAAAGGATGTTACAAAGAATACTGATGAACAGCAGATGGAAAATACACATAGGGTAAGACGTGGGAAGGGGCTCAGAGCTTCCATCCCTTCTCCAGTGTGCCACACTCCAGGTACCTTCATGTGTTTGTTCAGCTATTTGGAATCTCTCCAAACTCTGTCATTCTGTTTTTTGTTTTGTTTTTAAATGGAGGTTTCATTATGTAGGCATGACTGATTACATCATTGGCCATTGGTGATCAACTCAGCATTCAGCCTTTCTCCCTTCCCTAGAGCTTGGGAAATGAGGCTGAAAGTTTTGGCTCTCTGTTCACTTGGTTGGGGTTTCTCTGGCAATAAGCCTTGATCTTATGACTATCCAGGGACCCCACCCATTTGTCACTTCATTATACAAAAAGGCACAAAACAGATTCCAGACCACCACAGTAAGGGAATATTGCAATAAAGCTAGTCACACATTTTTTTAGTTTCCTAGAGTATATGAAAGTTATGTTTATACTGTACTATATAGTCTGTTAAGTGTGCAACAGCATTATGTCTAGAAGATATACATACCGGTTGGGTGCGGTGGCTCATGCCTGTAATCCCAGCACTTTGGGAGGCTGAGGTGGGTGGATCACGAGGTCAGGAGACTGAGACAATCCTGGCCAGCACGGTGAAATCCCGTCTCTACTAAAAATACAAAAATTAGCTGGGCATGGTGGTGTGTGCCTGTAATCCCAGCTACTCTGGAGGTTGGGGCAGAAGAATTGCTTGAACCTGGGACGCAGAGGCTGCAGTGAGCCGAGATCATGCCAACTGCACTCCAGCCTGGTGACAGAGTGAGACTCTGTCTCAAAAAAATATATATACCTTAGTTTAAAAATACTTTATCATTAAAAAAATGCTAATGATCATCTGAACCTTCAGCAAATTTGAATCTTTTGCTGGTAGAAGGTCTTGTCTGGATGTTGATGGCTGCTGACCAGGGTGGTGGTTGCCGGTGGTTGAGGTGACTGTGGCAATTGCTTAAAATAAGAACAACGAAGTTTGCCTCATGGATTTACTCTTCTTTTCACAAAAGATGTCTCTGTAGCATGCAGTGCTCTTTGATAGCATTTTACCCACAGGAGAACTGTTTTTAATATTGGACTCGGTCCTCTCAAACCTTGCTGTTGCTTTTTAAATTAGGTTCATGTAATATGCTAAATTTTTTATTGTCATTTCAACAGTGTTCACGGTATCTTCACCACAAATACATTCCATCTCAAGAAATCACCTTCTCTGCTCATCCATAAGAAGCAACTCCTGATCAAGTTTTATCATGAGATTGTACCAATTCAGTCACATCTTCAGGCTCCACTTCTAATTCTAGTTATCTTGCCGTTTCCACATCTGCAGTTTCTTCCACCACCATACTCTTGAACTCCTCAGAGTCGAGGGTTGGAATCAGCTTTTTCCAGACTCCTGCTAATGTTGATATTTTGACCTCTGTCCATGAATCATGAATGTGTTTAATGGCATTGAGAATGGTGATTCCTTTCCAGAAGGTTTTCAATATACTTTGCCCAGATTTATCAGAGGAATCACTGTCTTTGACAGCTGTAGGCTTACGAAAGACATTTCTTAAATAATAAGGCTTAAAAGTCGAAGTTACTCCTTGATCTGTGGGCTACAGAATGAATGTTGTGTTAGCAGGCATGAAAACAACATTCATCTCCTTGTACCTCTCCACCAGAGGTTTTGGGTTACCAGGTGCATTGACAATGAGCAGTAATATTTTGAAAGGAATCTCTTTTTCTGAGTAGTAAGTCTTAACAGTAGGCTTAAAATACTTAGTAAACCTTTCTGTAAACAGATGTGCTGACATTCAGGCTTTGTTGTTGCAATTTTAGAGCACAGGCAGGTTACATTTGGCATAATTTTTTTTTTTACAGGCAGAATCTTGGTCTACCACCCAGGCTGGAGTGCAGTGGTATGATCTCAGCTCACTGCAACCTCTGCCTTCTGGGTTCAAGTGATTCTCGTGCCTCACCCTCCTGAGTAGCTGGGATTACAGGCATTCACCACCATGCACCATCACGCCCAGCTAATTTTTTTTTTTTTGTATTTTTAGTAGAGACGAGGTTTTGCCATGTTGGCCGGGCTAGTCTCGAACTCCTGGCCTCAAGTGGTCTGCCTCCCCCACCACCCTTGGCCTTCCAAAGTGCTGGAATTATAGGCGTGAGCAACTGCACCTGTTCCATTTAGCATAATTTTTAAGGGCCCTAGTATTTTTGGAAGGGTAAATCAGCATTGGTTTAAACATAAAGTCACCAGTTGCATTAGCCCTCAACAAGAAAATCAGCCTGTCTTTGGAAGGTTTGAAGCCAGGCATTGACTTATCTCTAGCTATGAAAGTTTTAGATGTCATCTTCTTCCAGTAGAAGAGCATTTCAACTAAATTGAAAATCTGTTGTTCAGTGTAGCCACCACCTTCCTTCATCATTGATCTTAGCTAGATCTTCTGGAAGACTTGGCTGCAGCTTCTACATTAGCTCTTGGTGTTTCACTTTTAAGTTCTAGAGTTGGCTTAAACTAAACCTCATGAACCAACCTATGCTAGCTTCAGATTTTTCTTCTGCAACTACCTCAATTCTCTCAGCCTTCATAAAATTGAAGAGAGTTAGGGCCTTGTTTTGGATTAGGCTTTGACTTAAGGGAATGTTGTGGATGGTTTGATTTTTTTTTTTTTTTTTTTTTTTCTAATCCCGACTAAAACTGTCCATCTTCAGGTAAGCCTGTTTCCCTTTCTTATCTTTCTTGTGTTCACTAGAATAGCATCTTTAATTTCCTTCAAGAAGTTTCTACTTACATTTACAGCCTGACCAATTGGCATAAAAAGTCTAGCTGTTTGCCCTGTCTTGGTTTTTCACATGCCTTCCTCAGTAAGTTTAATCATTTCTAGCTTTTGACCTAGAGGCGTGCGACTCTTCCTTTCACTTGAACACTTACAGGCTGTTGTAGGGTTATTATTTGGCCTACTTTCAATATTGTTGCATCCCTGGGAATAGGGAGGCCTGAGGAGAAGGGGAGAGACGGGAATGGTTGATCCGTGGAGCAGTCCAGACACACACAGTACTCATCACTTAAGTTCGCTGACTTATGTGGGCATGGTTTTAATATTACAATAGTAGTATTAAACATTACTGTCTATAGGTCACCATAGCAGACATAATAATAGTAATGTAAAAGTTTTAAATATTGTGAGAATTACCAAAATGTGACTTGGAGACGCGAATTGAGCACATGCTGTTGGAAAAATGGTACCACAAAACTTTTTTGATGCAGGGTTGCCATAAACCTTCAATTTGTAAAAATGCAGATTGAGCAGATGACAAATTTGAGCAGATTACAAACGCTAGAGAAGTAATTTTAGATGAGATCGGGTACATTCAGGGTGGTATGGCCATAGACTAGAGGAGTAACTTTAGGAAAAGAAAGTAATTATGGTTTTTCAGTTGAGGTAGCAGAGGCCATATCCAGGGCTGTGAAAGAAATGTATTCATACTAGAAGGCATGGTTCACTTTTAGAAACTGGTAGGAGTCTCCTGGTTCTAATGTAGCAAATGGGAAGTAAGCCATTAAAACAGAACAGTGTTTTATGTATAATTAGGTACTTGGCAGATTGTTTTGGCCTCACAGTTAAGTAGTACATTGAAGTTCACCCTTCGGGAATGTATATGCATGGTCATTGTAGGGGACACCATTTGTGCATTTGTCTTATCAGTCTGCAATTTGTTAGCTTTTCTGAAATCTCTCTTCTCATAAACAAGAGGAGACTAAGTAGCCATGCTTGTAGGTTCCTTTTCCTCACCTCCTGTTTATTTCCTCCCTCCTCCCCCAGTGTGTTGATGGGTGAAGTGTATGCAGTTCATCAAAGCCATGTCAGTCAGATGTTGCATCATCTGGAAATGTGCAAAGACTCAGCAATTCCAGTTTGAGTTCTTTGCTCAGAATGAAGGGATGTGCCCTCAGAAGCCATTCTAGGGCTGCTAATAACAGTGGTTAGAGCAAAGGTGTCCAGTCTTTTGGTTTCCCTGGACCACATTGGAAGATGATGAATTGTCATAGGCCACACATAAAATACACTAAAAATAGCTGATGTGCCTTTAAAAAAAAAAATTTCATAATGTCTTCAGAAAGTTTACAAATTTGTGTTGGGCCACATTCAAACCTGTCCTGGGCTGCATGCGGCCTATGGGCCAGGGGTTGGACAAGTTTGGGCTAGATGTTATCAGCCACTTTTACTGTCTTTGCTGCATCGTGTTCAGATTGTGGGACAACCTTGGAAAATAGTTAAACGCTTCTAACAGAAAAGGAGGGTTAAAGAAGTGAAGTAACCCATTCTCTTCCTCATTTCTCCCTAAAGAGTAGACAAAATAGAAACTTCTATCTCTTGCTGGATATTCAAATTCAGTTGTAAAAATCATTCTTGTCAGAAAGTTGGCTTTGAAATAAGTTGGTAATAGTTTTTAACTTAATATTTGTTTCCCAAATATGTTTGACTGTAGTCTCCCCATTTTTAAAGATGCCCCTATAACTCCTTGAAGAACTTCAGTGTTTTGTGGAGTGTGACTTTTGAAATGTTGTTAGTCATATTGTATAATTGCAGACATACGTTGGATTCTTGAATTTGGTTTTACAGAATTTTAGGTAGAGCATTTAATAACTTTTTTTATATGGTATTTTTCATATACATTACAAATTGTTAAATATTTCTTATAGCAGAGATTTCTTAGCCCTATTTGTTAGGCTTAAAATGTATTTTTATGGCCGGGTACAGTGGTTCACACTTGTAATCCCAGCACTTTGGGAGGCTAAGGTGGGTGGATCACGAGATCAGGAGTTTGAGATCACCCTGGCCAAGGTGGTGAAACCCTGTCTCTACTAAAAATACAAAAATTAGCTGGGTGTGATGGCAAATACCTATAATCCCAGCTACTCGGTAGGCTGAGGCAGGAGAATTGCTTGAACCTGGCAGGGGGAGGTTGTAGTGAGCTGAGATCGTGCCATTGCACTCCAGCCTGGGTGAGAGAGTGAGATTCTGTCTCAAAAAAAAAAAAAAAAAAAAAAGTGCGCGCGCGCACACACACACACACACACACACACACACGTTATATTTTTAGAAAAGTGAGAAAGTCCTAAATGGTCTCAAGAAAATTAAAGACTCCTTAAATTCCATTAGTCTAGACACTACCCTTGTTTATAGTTTGGTATGTCTTGTAGATTGTTCTTCATGCAGATACACACGTGTACACATGTGGTTTATTAAGTGGATCATGTTATATATGCTGCTTTATAATCAGCATTTTTTCCCTCCAACTCTGTATCGTGTCCTATATGTCATAAGTAGAATTTTCAGTGCCACAAAAGAAGTAGCACTTGAATTTAAATTTCCTCAGCAAGGCAATTTACTTCTATAGAAGGGTGTGGCTCGCAGATGGAATAATGGCGAGCATACACCTGGACGAGGAGGGTAAGGGGTACTTATGCCCTAACGGAGGTTGCCTCTACTGCTGTGTTGTTTCCCCATTGGCTAGGGTTAGACGGCACAGTCTAGTTTAATTCTGATTGGCTATTTTAAAGGCAGCAGGGGTATGAGTGGGAGTGGTGGGGTGGGTGGGTACTTTGGCGGGAAGGATGGTTACAGGCAGGTCAGAACAGGTAAGCAGGGGTCAGAGCAGGTGACTGGGATGAGTCAGGCAGGACAGGGGACAAGGGGAACAGAGGTGAACTACTGATTAGAACTGGTGGAAAAAGTTGTTTACTGGAACTACAAGGAAGTTAAACTTTAAAATAGAGAATGAAAGAATATGAGAGCTGAACATACATACTGATTCTTTGAAGAGAAACTTGGAGTTCACTATATCTAGCATATATCAGTTCACCAAATAGTAGAGCTTTATGCCTAAGACTTTGTGCTAGGTAAAGGAAATTTCAAGGCAGTATTCATAGTGATATGCCAAAATAAATTTCCTTGAATTTTTGGGTGAGGGGACTTAGAAGTTTTTATTTTTATGAAATATGTTATTGCTTTGTCAGCATTTTGAAAGAGATCAAATAAATTCAGTCTTGTGATTGATACACCAGAGTGGCTTTGGCAGTTGGTGGCATAACATCAAGTACAAGTAGGGTTCCAAAAGCCTGTTTTATTGATCTTGTTGAATACTTAGCTCTCTGACAGGCTCTAACATGGGTGTAGTTTGTTAGTTTGTTTTTAACTTTTCATTATGGAAGATTTTAAGCAGTGGAAAGACAACTAGTGTAGTGAACTATTTACCCATCACCCAGGGTCAGCATTGCGTCTCTCCTTTCAAGAGGGAACTTTCTCATTCCACATTGCCTCCCAGATTATTTTAGAAGCAAATTTTTGCTTTTGCCTCCCAGATTATTTTAGAAGCAAATTCAGACATAAAATATCAACTGTAAATATTTTATTAGCTATCTCCAAAATAGAAGGACACCAATGATAATGTGTTTGTGTGTTTTTTTTAATCTCTAGAAAATTGTTTATCATCAAATATGTAGTCAGCGTTAATAGTTTCCCTGGTGTCTCATAAGTATGCTTTTAAAATAATTTGTTTTAATGAGCATACAAATGAGGGTCATCTGCATTGTAATTGATTGGTAGATCCCTTAAGCCACTTCCCACTCACCTCCATTTCTCCCTCTTGGCGTCACTGGGTGATTTGTCTTGAATTCCCATGGATTTTGCTAGTGGCATTTTCATGGTGGTGGTGAACATTTCTCTCTCTTCCCCATATTTCTTGTAAATTGGTAGTGACAAAAGTTTAATTAGATTCAGCTCTCCCACCTTCTCTTCCTCATTCTGTTCCTTTTTGAAAGAATATTTCATAATTAGTGTTGTGATGGTAGTATGTAAAGTCTAATTTTCTCTGTGTGATTTTAGCAATCATTGTTGATTGTTTTCTGGGTCTTTTAATTGAATGAAAGTTGCAGAGTAGCTATATTCTATTTCTTCATATTAGCTAGATAGAGTTTTTATCAGAAAGGCAGAATAAATGTTTAATTCTTTATTTACTAATTTTTAAATAGTGAATCGGTTCCCAGGAATCCTCCAGAGGCAAAGAGTGAGTTGTTCCCCCCGCCCCATCCCACCTTTGGGTATCACTACAAGTGCATTTAAACAGTTTTGATGTGTTTCAGTTCATTGAAGTTATTATTTTTTAGCTGGTGCTCAAGTTGTTTGGCCGTTGGAGGGACTTCTTCACATTGGCTTCTAAATCCTTTTCAACATAATCCTAATAGATGGGAATAGTGACTTTGCTTTCTAGTGTAATGTGACACAATAGTCCACACTCTTCTTGTAAGAATTTTTCCTCAGACTTGGAATCAGCCAATTTTTTAGGGAACCTTAGTTACCAAAAAACAGTCACAAGAAAAGAGAGAGCACGAAATAGTGCAGAGATTATAGGCTGGACTACAGCGATGCTCATTATTGTAGACTTTTTAGAGCTAGGAAATACACTAATATTTTCACAAGTTCATTCTCATTAAATATAGGACTATAATGTTTTTATTTAATCTTGTATCCATAGCTTCTTTCTCACTGAAAATCCTGGTTCCTAGTGACACAAAATAATGGTTCATTTGCTTTATTTCAAAAAAGGAATACCAAGTAGGCTCAGAATGACAATATAAACACTGCTACCAATGGTGACAACAAGTTTACCCTGAGCTCTTAACTATTTTTAGGGTATATTTCACTAGAGATACTAGTTACCATCTATTAAAACACTTGGAATAATTTTTAGTGTGTAACAGTTATGCTAGTATGTGGACCCATGGTTAGGTTAATTTGTTGCACTTGATTTTCTAGTTGTGGAAATTGCATAAAATATTTTCCTGTTTTGTACTTTAAAATGTTTACATGGTTCCAAAGCAAAATCTGCAAAGCAGAGGATTTTTATAAAGTATGGCTTTTATCTCTAGCCCTAGTCCTCCCTTTCTGTTTAGGTAGAATTTTTGTTTTCCTTCCACTTCTTTTTTTTAAACGTAAATAGTTATGTAACTCTGTGTGTGTGTGTGTGTGTGTGTGTGTGTTAATTTCTCCTTTCATAGATTACATGCTCAGCACTTTTTCATACTTTTATTATTTATTTTCAATTAACAGTATATTGTGATCATTTAATGGAAGTATATAGAGAATAGTCTTTACTCCTTTTTTTGCCTTTACAAATAGGAACAGTGCTATGTTGAAAGTGTTTCGTGGAGTTGCTAATTTACATTTGGGGTAGAATTTAGATGTAGGATTGTAGTGTGTGAACTTGTTATTTAGTGCTAAATTACTCCGTCTTATGGTGGTTGTTTGCATTACCATTGGCAGTATATGAGAGTAGCAGTTTTCCCCACAGCTTCACCAAACTTTGCTCTGTTATGCAGGAGATTGAGCATCTATTAAAGGCACTTTCAAAGAAATTAGGCCGTGTGTGGGGGTGTGTGTGTGTGTAAAAAGTCATTACTGTTAGCACTGTAACCATCATCAGTTTCCCAACTATTGTTTGTAATGTGTTTTTTTATTTTCTGACTGAAGCAGTTTATAAATAATAGTTAGATTTAGTTGAAATGGTACCATTATAACATGTTTTAAGGAGCATCATAATTGTAATAACTTCTGGCTGGGCTTAATAAACGACTTACTATTTAAATGTTTTTAAGTGGAAATATGCTTTGATTTTTCTATAAGCTTATAAGCTTTTCTCAGCTAGTGTTCCTCATTTGAACCATAGAATATAGGAATTATTTCATTTTATTAAGGATGACTCACCAAGAGAACTATAACCAGGTGACAGAAGCCGGGCTGCAGGGGTGTCCCAAAGATCCTCACTGTTCCCCAATCAGATGTGTTTTCCCAGGACCTTGGGCCTCACCCAAGAATGGGGAGAGGGCCCTGGTGGCGTGGTGAGCTCCTTCAAGTAAGTATCAGACCTAGAGAGTTTTGCAGAAAGCAATTTATTAGGCAGAGAGAGAGAGAGAGAAAAGAAGAGAGAGCTCCCATGCTGTTGTGGGAGGGGATCCCAGAGAGGGAAATCCTTATAGGGAGAGAGGGAGAGACAGCTCCCACGTTGGTGTGGGAGGGGATCCAGAGATGGAGTCCCTATAGGTAAGGGAGTAGTGGGGGATTTTAACCCTGGAGTTACTCCCACCCCATTCAAGTTCTTGTCCTGTGAGAGGAGCTTTTCCAACTTCCTCTGGAGTGATTGATCTTCCACTCTGGTATTGGATTGGTTGCCTGGCCCACAATCAAAGCCGCCTCCCTCAGAGCTTTTGGCGGGCTTTCTAAACAAATGAAACTCACTTGGGCTTTCTACCCAGCCTGCCTTCGGGAAAGTTAGACAAAGAACTCTAAGTTCCCAGATGGGGACATGGATGAAGGCCTGTCGGACATGTGGCTGGGAAATTTCTGTCTTTGAAACCACACCACTTGTAGACTCAGTTTTCCTTGACAGAATCCCTCAGAACCATTATAGTTACGCAGGAGAGAAGTTAATCACATATAATTTATGTCTTGAGCTGGGCATTAAAATTTGATTCTCATGTGGAATTCTTTGTTGAGAAAGGTGTACCCTATGAGAAATGGTTTTTTCTCCAATTTTGTGTTACTGCCTCACCATCAAACCATACATATTCCCGCTCTTCCTTCAGCATCCCTTATTGGTACCATTTGACAAGGTGAATTAGGGAGTAGGAACTGTTACAGATTCTTTGTTAAAGGGTTAATCTTCCAAGTTGCCTACTTACCAGCTTTCATGAATCCAATTGAATTGTTGAATTAGCTATAAAAACAGATGAGTTGTGGTAGAAGAGTGACAATGAAACGTAGGCTCTTGTATAACCTGGTGTAGAGGCAACCGTATTAAGCCATAGAGTCTAAACTATCTTTGTGATACTTAATTCTTCAGTAAGTGGTACTGCAAATGATTGTTAGCCAGTTTTCATTACCTTCTGCCATAGTTAATTTAATACAGTCTGAGTCAGCAGTTACTTTTTTGAATGCCTATGATTTTTTGCCCTCAAGGAACTTTCACCCCTGGGATACTGATATATTGACAGTGAACAAATACAGCAGAGGTGATAAATACATTGTGCCACAGGAAGTTAAGAAGTAATGAATCCTTTGAAGTTTGAAGGTTTTTAAAATTTTTTAAATTTATTATTTTTTTAAGACGGGGTTTTAACATGTTGGTCAGGCTGGTCTTGAACTCCCGACCTCAGGTAATCTGCCCTCCTTGGCCTCCAAAGTGCTTGGATTACAGGCATGAGCCACCATGAAGTTTGAAGGGTTTTTAAGGAAACTGGAGAAGATTGAATGAAGTAGGAGTTTACCAGGCAAATGAATAAAATGGTATTGTAGACATCGGAAATAGAATCAACCAGGTTATGTTACTATGTGGATGCTTGCTGTGTCTCAGTGGAAGGTATAGGGCACGGTGGAGTGTTGGTTTTGGAGACAAGGCTGAGGTCTGAGGATAAAGAACCTTGATCCTTGTATCCAAATTTATTTCGTTTTGAAAGCAGTGTGTCAACACTCTTCTCTTCTAAACATGAGAAGTTATATTATATAACATATTAATTGTTTTGGAAAGGTAACTTGACAGTAGTGGAAGAGATGGACAGAAGTGGGAAGTGATTAAAGGCAGAAGACAAATGATTAAGACAAATGATTAAAGGCAGGAGACAACTCTGCCTAGAAAGTTCTTTCTTGTGTTAGGATAAAATCTTTGAAACTTCAGTCCTCTGATCTTAATCTACTTTGAATTCAAAACAAATATAATCTCTTAAACTTTAGAGACTTTGATATATTTAATGACAGTGCTTATCTTAAAGGTGTTCTGCTCCAGCTAAAAGTTTATTGCCTAGTAACCTTAGTTTTCTTTTTTGTTAAGATGTCATGTGAATATGGTATTCGATTGAACTGCAAAAGTGGTAGATTGATTTGTTTTTAAAGAGAAAAGAAAGCCTGCCGTTCTTTCAGTGCTTTTCAAACCGTCTGTGGTAAGAGACCCAGTAAAAAAATTCAGTCTAGTTTATCTTTTAGTGAAATATAATAAAATTAGTTATCAGAGAAGTAGAATTTAAAAAAGACATATATTTAATCCTATTTAAAACTTTTATCAAGAGACATAAAATTATCCTGTCAGAATGCTCAGAGTTTCTGAACAGGCCTGATTTCTGTACTTGTAGGCTGCACTTTCAGCAGCACTGGTTTAAATGCCAAATGTCAATGTGGTATGTTGGTTTCAGGATTGTGAACCAGCTCTCTGTTGTCTGCCCTCCTCTGCTTTTGTTCTTCTTACCCCCTCTTTTTTTTTTCCTCTACGTTTATAAAATAAAATTCAATTTAGAATATTGACTAGATTATTTTTAAATTTGATTTCTGGTTACATGTTCATTAAGGATTCAAATGGCTTAGCTTTGTTTTAAGATGAAAGAGTACAAAACAGTACAATAAAAATTAAATGTTTATTTCTGATTGGATAGTATCTCAATACATTTATAGAGTAGTCACTGCTTTTTGCCCACTGTTAAGAAAGATTGGGAAAACTTGAAATAAAAAATTTAATTTATTTGAAAATACATTTATTAAAATTTGTGAGACACCCTTTGAGAGGTAAAAAGATGGACCCAATGAGAATAAACCTTTGTTTTTATTAGTAAAGTAATAATTTAAGTTACCTGTAAAACTTCATCTAATCACTCAGCCATAGATGTAACTCCAGGATGAGTTAATTGTCCATGTCTAATGAAATGAGACAGGAGTTACAGTGAAAAGGGAGAGTCCATTTTATCACTAGAGCCTCTTAATGAGCCTTTTAAAATTAAGTCTTGATTGGATTGCAGTCAATTTAGTTAAGGAATATTTGAGCATCTTGTAGTTGTGTTTTATGTAACAAATTTTCTTTTTAGAGGATTCAGCTCTCTGTTGATGGAATTAGTAGTTGGAATGCTGCTTATATGTATTTATGCTGCAGCAATTGATTTTCTTTTACAAAACGCTTTAACAAACCTTAGTTGGAAAATGCTTTTGCAGTCATATTAACAGCAAATTATTGGGCAGTTTCATAAGCTCAGGGAGCCATCTTATTCAGTCCTACCAGTTTTAGTTTTCTGTTTATTGCTTCAGTTATGAAAGATCACTATTAAATTATTTTGTTGATCTTTCGATTTTAAAACATACAATTATTAACAAAGACATATTATTTTTAGTTTGGGTTTTTAAAATCAAATCACAGGTTGTTTTACAGGATGCAGTTTGTGGGTTTGTATTTGATGTTTAAAAACAATTAAAATTGTGAATCTTAGATTATTAAGATTATTCTTCATTTTGTGAATTGTTACATGTTTAATTATTTTTAAAAAGAGTAATAGAAATTACAGCAGATTGTGAAGAATGTTTTTACAAAGGTCCGTTTATGAAGATACTCTAAATATAGATGAATAATCACTTCAAAAAATTTTTTCTTGAAGAATCTAATGCGAAGAAAATTTTGGGTAATTTTGTCTTTGTAACTACTAAGATTAATGTTTGAATAGTAATTGTGTTAATCTAAGTAATGAGATTATTGAATAATAAGAAATAAATGAGTAAACAGATGTCTATATGGATGCTTCAGGATGTGTAATGTCATCAAGTGTTAACAGCAGCAAATTGTTCAGAATGTTGAAGATTTAAGAGGAGTAAGTACTTTAAAACGAGTCACAAGTAGTGAAAGTCAGTGCTTAAGCTCATATTTTAAAACATAAAAACAAATTTTCCTTAATTATGAAAGCCTTTTATATTTAGTGTAGAAAAGGTTAGACAATTCTGGTTTTTTAAAAATCTAATCTTAGAATTGTGTGTTGATATATATTTTGAGACCCTATGTATTTGTGACTTCATATATTTTAAGTATATTACATACTAAAAACTCATATAAAAACTTATCTACAATACTTTTTAATGGTTATAAGTAGCATTTAATTGTACATATGTGTATTGTGTTTTCAAAACTTATTGAAGTTTTAAAATAATTGCTTTTACTATGAAAATGCTGTGAGGAACATGTGAACATTATTATTAAGATAAATGTGACTGAGCGTCATGGCTCATGCCTGTAATTCCAATACTGTAGGTGGGATTCCACCACTGAGGTGGGAGGATCATTTGAGATTAGGAGTTTGAGACCAGCTTAGACCCTTAAAAGAATGACAAAAAAAGATAAATGTGTAAAGCTGGTTGGTTGAAAATGCATTATCAGAATCGCCTTTCAACTTCACTATTTGGAATTGTAAGCTCCCTCAGGAAATGAAAATGTTTCTGTAATGAATCTTCTCAAAAATCACCTTTTTAGAGGGACAGAAATAGTTAACTTGCATACTACTTCTGGTTAGTAAGGTTAGATCTTATCTATTTGGATATTAATGTTCACTTTTTTTATTGCCTGTCATGGCTACCATCTCCAAACCCCCAGTTTATATTTTCTTTAAATTACCATTTTGAAAAAATAATTATACATACAGAATAATTACAAGGCTAACAAAGTAAATTCATGTATACCTTCAACCTAGATTTGCCGTATACCTTGGCCTTCCATACTGTAGGCCTGATATCCTCCAATTCAGCCAACCACAAATCAAAAATATTCTGGGGGAAAAATAAAAAGTAATAATACAGCAATATAAAATAATACAAATAAAAATACGGTACAATGATTTACATAGTTTTTACATTGTATTCGATATTATAAGTAATCTAGTGATTATTTAAAGTGTACGGAGGATGTGTCTGAGTTCTGTGCAAATACCGCACCATCCTACCTATATCAGGGACTTAAATGTTGGTATCTGGGGGAGGTGGTGCCAGAACCAATCCTGCAGGGATGCTAAGGGACAACTGTATTAACATTTTGTACATTTATGTGCGCACAGAGTGTTGATTTAGTATTTGCAAGTTCACCTACTTGCTAAAACTTATCTATAACCCTCAAATCAGTATTGGCGACACTTTCACAGTCATTTCATGGACATGAACACAGTGGCAATAAAAATCTGAGTCACCCAAATGCTCTTGTTTAATGTTGAGATAGAACAAGAGGACATACTGCTTTCTTACTTCAGTTCATACACTATAAACAAACATTCTTTTCATGGTCTGCTTAGTGTCATGTTTTGTTTTGTTTTGTTTTGTCATTTTTTTACTTTTTATTGTGATTTTGTTGTTTAAAATGTCCCTCAAGCATAGTGCTGATGTGCTGTCTAGGATTTAGAATTCCTAAGAGCAAGAAGGCTGTGTGTGATGTGCCTTACGGAGAAAATACTTTTGTTAGAGAAGTTTAGTTCAGGCATGAATTAGTGCTGTTGTCTGTTGAATGTTAAAGAATCAACAGTATGTATTAAAGTGTCTATTTTTATTTATTTATTTTTATTGAGACAGTCTCTGTCACCCAGACTGGAGTGCAGTGGCATGATCTTGGCTCAGTGCAACCTTTGCCTCCCAGGTTCAAGTGATTCTCCTGCCTCAGCCTTCCACGTAGCTGGGATTATAGGAATGCTCCACAACACTCAGCTAATATTTGCATTTTTAGTAGAGACAAGTTTTCACCATGTTGGTCACACTGGTCTTGAACTCCTGACCTCAAGTGATATTCCTGCCTTGGCCTCCCAAAGTGCTAGGATTATAGGCGTGATCCACCACACCTAGCCTAAATAAGGTGCCTTTGAACAGAAACATGTATAAAACTGAATTATGTATTGGTCATTGATGAAAATGTGAGCAGAGGTTTGTGGGAACCAACCCTGTATTTCCTTTAGGAGCAATATTGGCTAGTTCAGTGTTCCTGGTGACTTTACCACAAATAAGAGTTGACTTGCGTGTGTATGTGCGCGCATGCACACGTGCATATGTGTGTGTGTGTGTGTGGGGGTGTGTGTGTGTGTGTGTGTGTGTGTGTGTGTATATAAAATAATTATTACTGTTTCCTGAATTACTTGAGAATAACTTGCAGGCATTATGATCCTTCATCCCTGTCTTAGAGTGCGTTTCCTAAAACCAAGGACATTGTTTTACATTAAGTTACTTTATCAGATTCTGAAAATTTAATATTGTTAAACATATTGTTATTTGGTGGACATTCTGAATTCAAATTTTTCCGATTTTCCTTTAGTTGTAAATTCTTTGATTTAGAATCTAGTCCAGATCACACATTACATTTATTTGCCGTGTCTCTTATTGTGTAATTCGGAACAGTTCTTCAGACTTTGATTATCTTTTTTGATTTGGGTGTGTCTTGTTTCTTCATGACTAGATTCAGGCCATGCAGTTTTGGCAAAAATGTTTTAAAAAATGATGTTGTGTCCTTCTTAGGCATCACATTAGCAGTTAGATGATGTTAATTTAACTATTTTTGATGTTGGCAACTTTGATCATTTGGTTAAAATGGTGTGAGTTATGTATTTTCACTGTAAAGGTAACTCTTTCCACTTTTAAATTCATAACTAATCCAAGAAGAAATACTTAGAAACTTTGTAAATATTCTTTCCTAACAAATTTAAGATTGTAATGTCTCTTGTCCAAGTCTGTTTTCATGATTTGTTATTTTCCTACCATTCCCTTTACATTTGTTAGTTAACATTTAATTGTAATGAAGATATTCCTTGTCATTTGTAATAGGTTAAGATCTCTTTCTGTATTACATGTATTCTTCCATATCCCATTCATTTGTTGATTTTAGAATCTCTCATCTGACTTTTATACTGCTTGGTCTCTTTACTTGGTTAGATGGTGATGGTAATGGTTGTGGTGAGAATAAATTGATGTTGTTATCGTTAAGAGCTTCAACACAGTGAGCTCTGAGGCATTGTTACCATCGGTTCATGTGAATTAACCCATTTAATCCTCTGACAGCCCTATGAGGCCGTTACTGTTGTTCTAATTTTATAGACGAGGAAATAAAGCATTAAGGAGGTAAAGTACCTTCAGTGGCTAGTGAGTTTCTTAGCCCTAAGTTATGAACCCACGCTGGCTTGAGTGCATTAATTTAACTACTACACTGTGACTTTCCTCTAAGTAGCCTTCTGATTTTCTTATTTCCATTCTTCTATGCTTGTCTCTTTTCAGCAACCAGTGTGAATTTTAAGAATAATCTTCAAGTATATTTTCATGTGTTATGTCAGAGTTAGATTTTTACTGTGGTTAAAGGCTTCTACGTGGCCTTGTAGCTAGCTACCTTCTTAGACTTTTCTACTCTTTGCCTCTGCTTTGTGTGTTCCTCGAACATACAAATGCTAGGGCTTTGGTCTTGCTACTCCCTCTGCCTGGAATACTCTCCCTTATATATGTGTAAACTTGATTTGTCCCTTCATTTCAGATTCCTGTTGAGTCTCACTTTTCAGAGAGACTGTCTGTAACCATTTGGCTCCCGTATAGTAAACCTTCTTGCGCTTTTACTCTCCTGTATTTTTCATGTTACCCATCAACAGCCCGGACATGTTTTACTACCACCCTCACTTAAGGGAATATGTTCATTGAGAGCAGAATTGTCTCTTTTATTTATTGTTCTGTCCTCGGTAATAGAATTGTACATACCTGCCATGTAGTGGGTGCTCAGTAAATATGTGTTGAAGAAGTACTTTGTCTTATAATTTTGCTTATAATTATTTTGCATAGATTATCAATTGGATAATTTTAAAGTATATTTTATTGTGGTTTTGTGGATTCTGTCTTTAGTGTTATGCTTGAAGGCCTTTACCTTGTTCAGTAGTTTACATAGATATTTGCCATTTTGTACCGTCATTAGTTTTGTTCTAGCATTTGTTCAATTAAATCTTAAATTCTTTTAGAAATTATTTTATTCTCTAAGGGAGGATTGGAAATTTCACTCTTTAATATCAGTTATTTTGCTTTTTAAAACAATTTTAATGACTTACAATTTTAAAAATTGCTTTTGATATAGTTTACTTTTTTCTATATGTTAAAAATGTAAAATTCACGTTTTTGAAATTACTAATTTAGCACTTTTTTTTTAACTTCTTAAATAATTTTTTGGTGCAGTGATTTAGTCTTTGGAAGAATTTGCTCTTACTGTATAAGTAAGAATTTATTCAGGCAATTAGTTTTATTTGGATATGCTATATTTATTACCTAATAACTAGAGAAAAAATAAAGAGTAGATATTGTTTGTTTAAGAAAAAAAAAATCATGGTTTTTAAAAAATTCTGTTACCTTCGTATTTTGATAGCATGCTAAATTTTTCTGCTCAGTATAGCTTTTTTGAAGGGTGAAATTAAGTTTTGATTTGTCTAGGGTAGTTTTAGCTATGTTTATTCTCTACGTGTAATTACTAATAGCATCTCCATTCACTTTCAAAAAGCATTCTGGTTTGGATGAAAACTTACATAGTCATCTTAAGATTTGGATGTTGTTTTGGTGTTTGTCTAACTTCTACAAAACACTAATGTCATTCTTAAATCTACTTTTGTTACTAGCTATCATGGGATTTGTTAAGGAGTGATACTGTGGCATTATGAGGTTTCTGATATAAAATTAAAATATTACTTTAAAAATTCCTGTTACTGTATTGCTTTTAGAATGAGAAATTCTGTGTGATATTTGGAGAAAATAAATTATGGAAAAATACGTAAATCACTGGATCTTTTTGTCCTCCAGTAGTCTTAATTTACTTATGGAATTTAATTTATGTTCTTCATTAATTCGCTCCTACCACAGCTGTGGTAAAAAATACATATATATGTGGGAGACATCCTCAACTCTTTTCTGCCCTCAGTCGTTTAACAAATTTGCACAATTGTGCAATTCAAGATCCTTTGGTGCTCTTATTGCTGCTTCCCCACCACCACTGGCTGAATTTGTGTGGGCATTATTTTTTGCCTATTTCCTGTAGTCATCTCTTACTTGCACTCTTCCTCACCCCACCCCAGATAATTTGCACAAATTTAATGTATTTTTCAGTTAAGTTTTTTGTTTGTTTCTACACAGAAAGGTTAGTATGTTATTGGTATATTTGTTTGTGAGTGTCGGTCTGTTTAGGTATGTGTAAATTTGTAGTCCTCTGTACTGGGAAATAAAATAATGGTTTCTTCTCACTCATTGCCAAGCAGTTAAATGACTTGTTTCCATGACCTGATTTATTTTTAGTCACTTTATTTAATTATTTAAGCTGTGTAGATAATTTATAAAATAAACATAATTTCACTTACAGCTTTTGGAATATCCATTGTGTACAAGGCAGTTTTCTTTTACTTCTTGATGTAAAACAGCCTAATAGTGTTGTGTCAAGGCTGTTTTAACCATTTGTTCAGAACTTTGCGTGTATTTTAAAACTTAAGTAGGAACTTGTAGCTGTTTAGAAACATACCATATTGCTATAGAACTTAAATTTTTTTAAATGTAGTTTTTATAGCTCATTATAATTATCAACAGAGGATAATGAAGTCACCATGGAGAACAGTACATAAGTTTATGTTTAGAGCATTATACATGTATTGAACTAACCAGTGGAAGAGTTTTTAAATAAAAAATGCATTCTGTATACGTGGCGTAATGGCAGAAATCATTTGACAGGAAATAAACATTGATTATTGTCCTAATCAGATCTGTGATACAGATTTTTTTCAAAGTGCAGCATTCTGCATGATCAAAGCTGAAGTGGCATGTAAATACCCTAGAATGATTTTAATGTCCTTTGTCACTAGTAGTTAAAGGATTCCTTATGGGAATCTCTGTGACTAAGTTCAGGACACTTGTCATCCCTAACCTCTCTCAACTCAAGCCTTGAGCCCTGGGTTTAATTGAAACGGCTGGCAGTTGTGGTGGTTCACACCTGTAATTCCAGCACTTTTGGAGGCCAAAGTGGGCGGATCATTTGAGGTCAGGAGTTTGAGATCAGCCTGACCAACATGGTGAAACCCTGTCTCTGCTAAAAATACAAACAAATTAGCTGTATGTGGTGGCCCACGCCTGTAATCTCAGCTACTTGGAAGACTGTGGCAGGAGAATCACTTGAACCTGGGAAGCAGAGGTTGCAGTGAGCCCAGATCATGCCGCTGCACTCCAGCCTGAGCGACAGAGCTAGACTCCATCTCAAAAAAAAGAAAGAAAGAAAGAAAAAATGAAACTGCTTTAAGCATAACCAAAAGGGTATTATGAGAAAGAGTATTATTTCTCAATAAACTAGTCTTAGCATTACTTGTAAAGTGAAATGTTTGGACCTGTGCTGTCAATTAAAGTAGTATGTTCATTTTTTCTGCTCTAACAAAATACCTGAGATTGGGTAATTTATAAAGAACAGAAATATATTTCTGACAGCTCTGGAGTCTCGGAATTCCTAAGATGAAAGTGTCACCAACAGGTCTTCTCTGGTGAGAACCCAGCCTCCCCTTCCACAATGGTGTCTTACTGCTGCATCCTCCAGAGGAAGGAACTCTGTCTTCTTACTGGACAGAAGGGGCATGGAAGGGACCAGACTCTCTCCATCAAGGCCTTTCTATCAGATCATTAATTCTTACCTGAGGGCTCTGCCTCATGACCTAAATACTTCCCAAAAGGCCCCAGCTTCCAACACTGTTGAATTGGGGGTTTTTTCTAACACATGAATTTTCGGGGCCACATTGAATTCATAGCAGGTCACCACTGGCAATATACAGATATTTAAATGAAAACTGAATAAAAGAAAAAGTTACTCACACATGGTGACATTGACATCCTCAATATTAACATGTGATTTTAGCTACTCTTTTGTACAGCACAGATAAAGACCAGTCCCATTGTTAAAGTTTTATTGGACAATATTGGTTTAGGGACAGCAAATTCATACAGAAAATTTGAAGACATAAAAGTTTGGGGACAAGTAATTCCTGTTTCTAATTTTATGTTTTGAAATAATTTTAAACTTGCAGAATTATAAAAATAGTACAGAGAACTCCCACACACCTTTCACCTCATTTATCCATGTGTGGCATTTTACCATATGTGGCTCTTGGTACATTGGCTGCCATGTTTGTGTCCCTCATCCCCCTTCACTTTCATGCCCTCCCTTCCTCCCCTTGTTCCTACCTCTGTCTCCCTCTTTTCCTTCTCTCATTTTAAATTGGAGTAATTCCCCAGACTTTGTTTTTTCCTCACATTGATTGTTTTGAAGAATTTTACACTAGTTTTTAAAAATTTTTTTATGATTAAAAATACTTAAACTGATTCTAGATATTTGAGAGGTTTGTACATCTATCTGCTGTTGGAATATAAACCCAGATTCTAAGCATGCTAATTTTATTTTTCTGTTGTCTTTGATATGATATGAATTTAGTTATACAGATTGAGCGTCCAAAATGCTTGGGACCAGGAGTGTTTCAGATTCTTTTTTTCTTTTCGAATTTTGGAATATTTGTGTATATACAGTGAGATATCTTGGGGATGAGACTGGAATTCTAGACGCAAAATTCATTCATGTGCACATAGCCTGAAGGTAATTTCATACAGTATTTTAAATTTTGTGCATGCATTGAAAGAGAACAAGGGTGTCAGATATGCAGTTTTACACTGTGGCATTATGTTAGTGCTCAAAATGTGTCATTTTGGAGCACTCTGGTTTTTTTTGGATTAAGGATGCTCATTCTGGGCTCACTTAGTCACTGCTTTCAACATGTTTTCCCTTGCTGAAAAACTCTTTTGTATTAAAAATAATTCAGGAATAGTGGTGATTGAACTTGTTTGGCTTTTATTCCTATTTACCTACATATATGACATACGTTGGACTAATTTGTAATATTTAGATAGGCCACTGAGAAACCAAACCTAATGTAGACACAGCAAGTGAGTTTTTTTGGTGATAAAGCAATGAAGATAGTCATTGACTCCTCAATTTTGAAGAATTCTCCTTTGATGATATGATTAAATGAAAAAGAACATATTATCAAGCTGGCAAGGAAAACTAGGACACATTGTGACATTAAGTGCTAGGCTTGATCAAATATATGTTAAAACATTAACTTGTTTCATTAGCATCACTGACAGTGTACATTTAGTTTAACATTAAATGGCAAATAATTCAACCAAGTCCCTTGTTTCCTTCATTATTTCCAGTGTCTTCTGTGTTGTCAATCCTGTCCTCCCCTTCTAAAAAAACCAAGCCATCTTTATTCCTTTCACACGTCCTACCCATCTGCTACCCCTAGACTATTCTTTCTTCTGCTTTCAAATTTTATTAAATAATTTAGTAAGTATTTTTTATTTCCTGCTTTGGACTAGACACAATACTGGGAGGTTCTGGCTCTCATAAAGCATAACTAGAATGGAAGACAGAAGCTAAACAAGTAAATGAACAAGGTAATTTCAGTTAGAGATGGGTGACATGAAATAATGCCAGGCAATGTAAGTGTTGGCTGGGTAGAATGCTTTTAACTAGGAGGGCTAATGTAAGACTAAGGCAGTTAAATCTAAACTGAGACCCTGATGGGGGTTAACATGGGAAGGTCTGGAGACTGAATGTTTCTGGGTGAAGTTGCTTAAAAGCACTGAGTTGTGAATGTGATGGAACTGTCCAAGGAATAGCAAAATCAGCATGGGGGGAAAGTGGGAAGAGAAGACGTTTATGTTCCTGTCCATATGCTTCCCTATAGGCTTGGTGAAATTTTGTGGGAACTACCAGGAAGTCAGTTGATGGTTTTAAGCAGAGGAGTGACATATTTATTTTTAGCAAGAATTGTCTTCAGCAATTAGAGACATGTATGTGTAGGGAGTTGTGCAAGAGTTGTAGGAAGGGGATTTGTTAGTCGGCTGTTGCAGTTGTTGAGGCAAGAGATGGTGGCATAGACTAGGAATCTTCTTCAGATACGTATTATTTCCATGCCGTTAGAGTTCTTCAACCTTTGCTAATCCTTGCTGGATTTCTAAAGCACTTGTTCTCTAAATATACATTGTAATGTTTATATTAATTATATTGTTTGCTTTTGTTTCCTTACCCAGGCTGTCTTCTTCAGGAGGACTAATTTATATTTCTGATTTCCTCAATGAAGTGTGGACATAATTGGTGGCCTACTAAATAAATTATGTTCTCCTTACTACAGAATTTTACAGGAAATTTCTCATTTTCTGAAGTATAGGAGCATCAAATAGATAATGCAGATACTTAGAGAAATTTAAATAAACAACTGAATATGACTTACATTACGAAAGAGAGAAAAAACCCAACAAATACTTTATGAATTAGTTGAATAGGAGTCAAAGCTAAGAAGGAAAGTTGAAATTTAAAACCTAAAAGAAAAATTATTTTCTAAGCTAGAGACAATATGTGAGCATGTTTTGCAAAGACTGTTGGTGGCCATATTAGATTTTCAAGCCACACCCCCCCAACACACATAACTGACCATTTTTGATACTTATGAAGTACAAATTCTCCCCTTCAAAGTATGCATGATTCTGCACAGTAACACCCACATGTAGCTTCTGATATAAACCATAAAGTAAGACGAAGTAGTTTCTCAGTCAAATGGCTGGACTATTTAGTAATACTTGGTAATATTTTTTATTTTGTTAATAATAGGTGTCACTTAATACAGTGACTTCTAAATTGTATATTGAATTTTTAAAAGTTTTATGGCAAGCCATGAAATATTCAAACAAATAGATAATGTGAATTAAGGCGTGTTTTTTGGCCACTCAAAGTGCTTCCCACCCAGCACTGGCATGGACTCTTCACTAGGTGGCCAAAAGAGATTTCATTTATGGGTGTGTTTGGAATGTTTTAACATTAAAAAAAAACAAAAACCCAAAGCATTTGAGGCAGAGATTTTTTTTAGACAATAGTTGTTTAATGAGCTGCATGTATATACAAGGGAAGAGAATGGGCCTGATTGCTCACAATCTGATGTTTGAAAAGTATTTTTCTGGATCTTATGTATTTGCATATATAATTGCTATGTAATCAAAACTAAGTGAACTGTAGCTACTTGAAACTCTAAAATGAAAGGCAATCATCTTTATGGGGAGGAGGGGTAACCCCATTCCATGCAAGCTAGCCTGAATATTAGCATTATAGTCTTCTTGTGTTTAATTATAGGTGTCTGACTGAGCAGTAAATTTATGCTTGTGTAATAAAGAAGTGAATGTGACCCTGAGACACCAGCTCAGCCTTGTTGTAACTGAGCATTGGCTTTCAGGGAAGTTTACATCCATTGTGTATTTTGGTGATAAGGGATTGTGCCAGAATGGCTGTTAATTACCTACTTTGTGTGATACAGAAAGTAGTGGTTCTGCGCTTTTCTTTCCACCAGTGACAGCACTCAATTAAAACTTGTATTAAGCAACTATAATGCCTTTATTTATCTGTTTGGAAGACATGAGGTGAAGAAAATTAACTTTATTTTTTCCAATTGTGCTTTGGCAGCTTTGTTTTTGGTAAATCCTTTGAGGCTAAAAAACTATTCGCTGTAAGATGTGTCCTGTATGCTTTCATAGACTTTAAATATTTTATTTATTTTTTGCTGCATCACAAAAATGTTATTAAGAGATACTTTATATTCTTGCCAGACATAGTCCCTCACACCTGTAGTCCCAGCACTTTGAGTGGTCAAGGTGGGTGGATTGCTTGAGCTCAGGAGTTCAAGGCCAGACTGGGCAACATAGATAGCAGAACCTCATCTCTGCAAAAAATGCAAAAATTAGCCAGGCATGGTGGTGTGTGCTTGTGTTCCCAGCTACTTGGGAGGTTGAGGTGGGAGGATTGCCTGAGCCGGGGAGATGGAGGTTGCAGTAAGCTGAGATCGAGCCACTGCACTCCAACCTAGGTGAAAGAGTGCAACTCTGTCTCTAAATAAATAAATAAATAAATAAGATAAATATTCTTTAAATGTCATTTAGAAGTTTTGTAAGCACTAACAGAGCCTTGTAGACTAGTTAAAGGTTTTTATATGTTAACCCATTTGAACCTAATGTTAAGTCAGTAAGCAATTCTTGGTGATTTAAACTCTAAGAGAGCAAATTCAGCCTGGAACAAAATTAAGATAAAGCACATGTTTACCTGCCCCCTCCCCCACCCCCAACAAAATTTTTGTGCTTCAAAAAGGGGCTACATTGTAGGTTGAATCTAAAAGAAAAATAGTGATTTTATATATGGTGAACTTGAAATTTATATTGTCATTTTGAACTTATTTTATACATAAATTCACTAATTTTCACAACCCTATTTGGTGGTATTTGTGGTGTGTATTTGCTGCATTTTCTTTATCCACTTCACTGCTGATGGTCACCTAGGTGATTCCATGTCTTTGCTATTGCGAATAGTGCTGTGATGAACATGCAACTGCATGCGTCTTTTTGGTAGAGTGATTTGTTTTCTTTTGGATGTATACCCAGTAATGGGATTGCTGAGTCAAGTGGTAGTTCTGTTTTAAGTTCTTTGAGAAATCTCCAAATTGTTTTCCACAGTGACTGAACTAATTTAAATTTCCACCAACAGTATATAAGTGTTCTCTTTTCCTAGTAGTCTCAACAGCATTTGTTTTTTTGTTTTCGTTTTTTTTTTTTTCCTTTTTCATAATAGCCAACTTCAGACCATAATAGAAGGCTACAATTACCCAAACATTGTGATACTGGTATGAGATGGTATCTAATTGTGGTTTTGATTTGCATTTTTCTGTTGATTAGAAATGCTGAGCATTTTTTAATGTTTTTTTTTTGGCCCTTTGTATGTTTTATTTTGTGAAGTGTCTGTTCATGTCTTTGGCCCACTTTTTAATGGAGTTATTTTTTGTTTATTGAATTAAGTTCTTTATAGATTCCAGATATTAGACCCTTGTTGGATAGTTTGTGAATATTTTCTCCCATTCTGTAGGTTGTCTGTTTACTTTGTTGTTAGTTTCTTTTACTGTGCAGAAGCTCTAGTTTAAGTCCCACTTGTCAGTCTTTGTTTTTATTGCATTTGCTTTTGAGGGCTTAGTCTTAGATTCCTTCCCAAGGCTGATATCCAGAATGGTGGTTCCTAGGTTTCTTCTAGGATTCCTCTTTTAAGTTTATTTTTATTTTTGAGACCAAATCTTGTTCTGCCACCCAAGCTGGAGTGCAGTGGTGCAATCTGAGCCCATTGTAACCTCCGACTCCCGGGTTCAAGCAATTCCCTTGCCTCAGCCTCCTGAGTAGCTGGGACTACAGGCACACACCACGATACCTGACTAATTTTTGGTATTTTAGTAGAGACAGGTTTCATCATGTTGGCCAGGATAGTCTCCATCTCCTGACCTTGTGATTTGCCCTCCTTGGCCTCCCAAAGTTCTAGGATTACAGGTGTGAGCCACCACACCTGGCCCTCTTTTAGGATTCTTATAGTTTGGGGTCTTACATTTTAGTCTTTAATCTGTCTTGAGTTAATTTTGGTATACAGTGAAGGATAGTTTTTTCTAATTCTGTGATAAGTGATGTTGGTAGTTTGATAGAAATAGTGTTCAATCTGTAGATTACTTTGGGCAGTATGGTCATTTAAATGATACTGATTCTTCCAATCATTATCAAAGTATGACTTTGACTTTTATAGTTCTCCTTACAGAGATCTTTTACCTTCTTGGGTAGATGTATTTCTAGGTTTTGAGGGTATGAGTGTGGCTGTTGTAAATGGGATACATTGGCTGTGAGCTTGAACGTTATTGGTATATAGAAATGCTATTGATTTTTTTACATTGATTTTGTATCCTGAAACTTTACTGAAGTCATTTATCAGTTCCAGGGGCCTTTTGGTAGAGTCTTTAATGTTTTCTAGGTATCAAATCATATTGTTAGCAAAGAGATATAGTTTGACTTCTTCTTTTTCTATTTGGATGCTTTTTCTTTCTTTTACCTGATACATCTGGGTGGGACTTGCTCCTCTTCTTTTTAAAAATGTTTATTAGCTCTAAATCCAAGCATACTATTAAGCCCATTTAAAAACACTGCTCACATTTCTTTGCCTTATGAAAACTGTGTTTCCTAATATTTTGAGGAAAAATGGATGCCGTGCATTCCAGCAGCTCCAGCTCCAGCTCCAGCTGTGGCTTAAAGGGCCCAAGGTACATCTTAGGCTGTTGCTTCATAGGACACAAGCACCAAGTCTTGGCAGCTTCCACGTGGTGTTGGGCTTGCAGGTGCACAGAACACAAGAGTTGAGCTTTGAGAATCTTTGCCTAGATTTCAGAGAATGTATGGAAATGCCTGGATGTCCAGGCAGAAGTCTGCTGCAGGGGTGGACCCCTCATGGAGAACCTCTGCTAGGGCAGTGCAGAAGGGAAATGTGGAGTTGGAACCCCCACACAGAGTCTCCACTGGGGCATGGCCTAATGGAGCTGTGACAAGAAAGCCACCATCCTCTGACTCCAGAAAGACAGATCCACTGACAGCTTCCACCATGAGCCTAGAAAAGCTGAAGGCACTCATTCATTGTCAGCCCGTGAAACCAGCTGAGGGGGTTGAACCCTTTAGACCCACAGGGGCAGAACTGCCCAGGGCTGTGGGAGCCCACCTCTTCTATCAGCGTGCTCTGGATGTGAGACATGGAGTCAAAGGAGATTTTGGAGCTTTAAGATTTAATGACTGCTCAGCTGGGTTTTGGACTTGCATAGGGCTTGTGTCCCCTTTATTTTGGCCAATTTCTCTCATTTGGAATGGGAACATTTACCCAGTACCTGTATCGCTATTGTATCTTGGAAATAACTAACTTGTTTTTGATTCTATAGGCTCATAGGCAGAAGGGAGTTTCCTTGTGTCAAATGAGACTTTGTACTTTGCCTTTTGGCAAAACAAAACAAAATAAAACTTTGTCAAATGAATCTCTTTGTCTCAAATGAGACTTTGTACTTTGCCTTTTGGGTTAATACTGGAATGAGTTAAGACTTCGGGGAGCTAGTGGGATGGCATGGTTGGTTTTGAAATTTGAAAAGGATGTGAAATTTGGGAGGGGTCGGGATGGAATGATACAGAGTAGGTCTGTGTCCACCCAAATCTCATCTTGAATTGTAATTCCCATGTGTTGAAGGAGGGACCTGGTAGGAGGCTATTGGATCATAGGGGTGGTTTTCCCCACACTGTTCACATGATAGTGAGTGAGTTCTCACGAGATCTGATGGGTTAAAAAGTGGTTGGCTTTTTAAAAGAAGGTGCCTCCTTCCCCTTCCATCATGATTGCAAGTTTCCTCAGGCCTCTCCAGCCATGCAGAACTGTGAGTCAATTAAACCACTTTTGTTTATAAATTACCCAGTCTCAGGTGGTATCTTTATAGCAGTGTGAGAGTGGACTAATTGAGGTATCAGAGAGATTTTCATTATTCTTGTGAGATTTTTCCCAATTGAATTGACGTTTCAGTTGTTGCTCTGTCAAATAATGAATGCACTGTAAAAGTAGTTGTTAAAATAAAAATATATGATAAGGGGTCAGGATCAATGAGTGTAAAATCCATGTATTAGAGTTTTATGATTAGGAATATTTATGTATTTTGTGCAGGACATCTGTAACCACGGGACATTTCGTTGTAGAAATGAGGAAGAATACCCTTTTACAAATCATGTGATTTGTAATCTCTGCAAAATCTCCCAAGCACCTAGTTTCTGGATTTTATTTAGATTTTTCAACATATTTTCTAAGTCTTAGGCAATATTTTCAGAAAATTTAGTTCTTTCCTATTCCATTGATTCCATAACATATCCACATCATTACTTAAGCACTTAGTGCACTGTAGTGGATTACGGAGTTCTTTAAGAGTGGTAACTTTATCTTAATAACTCTATAACGTGCATAGTGTACCTGACATATTGTAGACATTTAGGAATGCTTAATTAATATGACCCTTAGTATCATATATTTGAGTTAATTGCTGGAATTTTTTATATCTGTTGAATTAATACTATTTTCATATGTAAGTACACCTTTTTCAGTGTTGTGTTTTAAGGTTATATTACCCACCTGACTTCATTCCCCTCACCCCTCACCCCCACCCACCAACAGCAATTGGTTGAGTAATGGGCATTGAAGCCAGTCTCACCAGAGTAAACTATGCTTTTGGTGTGCTGTATCGCCTGTGAATACAGCCTGTCACCAAGGAAATGTTTCTGGTTGCAGGAGGGCTGGAGATTGTGTTGTAACTGGAACTAGAGCCAACCTGCCAGATGGCCTGAATACTGGATTATTGATATTTCCATGGAAGAATGGGCTTTGAACTGCCAAAATAAGAACTTGAGGGCTTCTGTTTCCAGTAATGAATGAGTAAATTTCTATCATACTTACTCCCCTGCAGTAAGCAACTCTAAAATATGCATGGTAAAAACCAGCTACTCCAAGGAACTGTAGGATGAGTATAAGCAGAGTTCGAAATAGAGTTGGTCCTTGGAGAAAGGAAGTTAGTACAGTGAATACTAGTTTTCCTGGCATTTAGCTTGAGGCAAAAAGCACATTAGGTGGCACTAATTCCAACCCAAGGAAATCTCTGCTGATGGAGAAAGGAAGGAAGAAAGAAGGGAAAGAAAAGAGAGCAAGAATCCCCAAATTGTAGCCAACCCCAGAATTATACGTGCAGAGTGGACATAAACCATCTCATCTAAAGATGTGAACTGAGACCAGAGTGTTGGCACCTGAGAAACAAAGTTTGCAGCTCTCAATTGAATCAAGATACTGCCTACTAAAAAACAAAACAAAAACAAAACCGGAACCAAAACAAAAGAAAAAAAATCCCTCAAAAGGAGAATAATCTATTAGGATACAATTTAAAATTAAACTCTGAAAGTAAATCATACTCTCGAAAGAAAATCGGCTGATACCAACCATTATGTTTTGGAATTAAGAGACAGATTTTTTGTTTTGTTTTTTTTTTTTAAATGGCAGCTGTTCTGATTCTTATAAAGACAAAATACAGAGAGAGAATTCTTACAGAGAAAGAGAAGCAATAAAAGGAACCAATTGGAAAATTTACAACTGAAAAATAGAATATCTGAAATAAATTCACTAGATGACCATAACTGCTGAGGAAAAGAGTATGTGAATTTTAAGAAAGAGCACTAGAAATGTTCCATTATAAAGAACAAAGAGAAAAAAATTGAGAGATAGGAGTAGCATGACCAGTGGTCTGACATATATATAATTGGAGTATCAGAAAAAGAGGACAGGGTGAATAAAACTGAAAAAAATACTTGAAGAAATAATGACTGAAAATCTCAAAAATTTGATGAAAGACATTAATGTACAACATCAAGATGCTTAAGAAACAGCAAGTAGAATGAACACAAGCCTACATGGAGTTGCATCAGAGTAAAACTGTGAAAAGCCAAAGATTAAAGAACTAGTCATGAAAGCAGCAAGAAAAAATATACATCATATGTAGGAGAAAAGTTATACGATTAATGGCTGAACTCTTATCAGAACGTAGTAGAGAGCCAGAAGAGAGTAAAATATCTTTTAAAAGATAAAAGTGTGTAAGCGCGGTGGTTCACGCCTGTAATCTCGCCACTTTAAGAGGCTGAGGCGAGTGGGTCACCTGAGGTCAGGAGTTCAAGACCAGACTGGCCAACATGGAGAAACCCCAGCTCTACTAGAAATACAAAAATTAGCTGGGCATGATAGCAGGTGCCTATAATTCCAGCTACTCAGGAAGCTGAGCCACTTGAATCACTTGTACCTGGGAGGCAGACGTTGCAGTGAGCTGAAATCGTGCCACTGCACTCCAGCCTGGGCGACAGTGAAACTCTCTCAATCAATAATCAGTCAATGGTAAAAGTAAGAAATTGCCAACCCTGAATTCTATAACCAGTAAAAATATCTTAAAAATGAAGGTGAAACAAAGCCATTATGAAATGAAAGATAACAGAACTAATTGCTAAAAGATAAGCACACCAGAAAATGCTAAAGGGAATTTTACAGGCTAAAGAGAAATAAGAGCAGATAGACAGTTGATTATATAGGAATTTTTACCCTGGTACTGGGAAATATCTGCATGAAGAGGAAAATAACCTTTTTTTCTTTTTGCTCTTTCTCCCTTCTTATTTTTCTTTCTTTCTTTTTTTTTAAGTTTTTTGAGATGGAGTCTGGCTCCATTGCTCAGGCTGGAATGCAGTTGCATGATCTTGGCTCACTGCAGCTTCCGCCTCCGGAGTAGCTGGGACTACAGGCATGCGCCACCATGCCTGGCTAATTTTTGTATTTTTAGTAGAGACGGGGTTTTACTTTGTTGATCAGGCTGGTGTGGATCTCCTGATCTTAAGTGATCCACCCGCCTCATCCTCCCAAAGTGCTGGGATTACAGGTGTGAGCCATTGAACCTAGCCCTTAATTTCTTTATAATACATATGACCATTTAATAAACGGGGAAAATAGTGTCCTGTGGAGTTTTTAATTCATGTGTGTGTACATGTGGACTTACATGCTTGCAGGTTTCTACATGTTATGTGAAATTGGTAAAAATACTAATTCTAAGTAGACCTTGAAAAGTTAAAGATTTATCTTGCATCCTCTAGAGCAGTAAATGAAAAGCAATGCAAAAAGGTGTATGTAGAGCCTTCAAGTATAACTTGAAAACTAAAATGGAACTATAAAATATGTTGAGATAATGTATATATAGATATATTTTTAAAATTCTGGAAAGGAAGCTAAGGAACAAAAAACAGGCTACAGATGGAAAACTTAGTAGTAAAAATGGTAGATACAAACCTAATCATACAAAAATTGCATTAAATAGCAATGGAAGAATCACTCCAATTAAAAGACAGAGGTTGTCAGACTGTCATTATGGATTAAAAATAAAAAGCAAGGCCAGCCGTGGTAGCTCACACCTGTAATCCTAGCACTTTAGGAGGCCAAGGCTGGCAGATTGCCTGAGCTCAGGAGTTCAAGACCAGGCTTGACAATATGTTGAAACCCTGTCTTACTAAAAATACAAAAAATTATCTGGGTGTGATGGAGGGCACCTGTAATCCCAGCTACTCAGGGGACTGAGGCATGAGAATCTCTTGAACCCAGGATGTGGAGGTTGCAGTGAGCTGAGATCATGCCACTGCACTGCAGCCTGGGTGACACAGTAAGACTCTATCTCAAAAATAAAAATAAATACCAGGCCTGGTGCAGTGGCTCACACCCATAATCCCACCACTTTGGGAAGATCACTGGAGGTCAGGAGTTTGAGATTAGCCTGGCCAACATGGTGAAACCCTGCGTCTACTAAAAAAATACAAAAATTTTCCAGTCATGGTGGCGCATCCATGTACCCCCAACTACTTGGGTTGCTGAGGCAGGAGAATTGCTTGAACCCAGGAGGTGGAGGTTGCAGTGAGCTGAGATTGCACCACTGTACTCCAGTGAGACTCCAGAACCAGACTCCATCTCTAAATAAATACATACATAAGTGCAGACCCAATTAGGTACAGTCTACAGAGAAATATTAGAAAGACAAAGGTAAGTTGAAAACAGATTTTAAAAAATATTTTAAGAAAATAGTAAAAGATTGAAGTGACTATATTAGTATCAGGTAAAATAGATTGCAATTGAAAAATTTTATATCAGGTAAAGTGGATTTTTCATTGTAACAAAAGTTCATCAGGAGGACGGATCAGTCATAAATTTGTATTTACTTAATGCAGAGTGACTTAATACATGAAACAAAAACTGACTAAAGGCAGAAATAGTTCCACAATCAGATTGATATTTTAATGTGACTCAGCAATGAATACAAAACAAAATCACTTACTCAGAAGATTTGAACTTTATTATCTATCAGCCATTCATGACCTTATTGTACCTTATAGCTAGAGAATTCCCATTCTTTTCACGTGCATAGGATACATTCACCAAAACAGAACACATGCTAAGCCATAAGGTACAGAGGGTTAAGATTATATATAGCTGAGCTTTGACCACAGTGGAATTAAATTTCAAATATTTGGAAAGTAACATACTTTTTTTTTTTTTTAATCGGTTGGTCAAGAAATGTCCAAGGGAAATCAGAAAATATTTTGGACTGAGTGATAGTGAAAATGCAAGATAAAAATTTGTGAAATTAAGCTAGAGCAGTGTTTGGAGGAAATCTGTATATATAAATGTTTATGTTAGAATGAAACTACAATTATCTAATGTCCTACCTAATTAAACGTTTAAGAATACAGCAAGGTAAATCCAAGGTAATGTAAAAGAATGAAATAATAAAAATAATAAATTACTGAAATAGGATATGAGCAAGTAGAGAAAAATAATGAAAAAATCTTGGAAAAGATCATTAAGGTGTAATTAGACTAATTCAGAACAAGAGAGAAGACACCAATTACCAGTATCTATAACAAAATAGGAGACATC
This sequence comes from Cacajao melanocephalus, assembly GCA_963573385.1. Classification (NCBI taxonomy): domain Eukaryota; kingdom Metazoa; phylum Chordata; class Mammalia; order Primates; family Pitheciidae; genus Cacajao; species Cacajao melanocephalus. The sequence continues at coordinate 10,076 of CAUYLG010027855.1, read as the reverse complement.
ACTGTAGATCATAGACATTAAACAACTTTTTTTTTTGAGATGGAGTTTTGCTCTGTCACTAGGCTGGAGTGCAGTGTTGCAATCTCGGCTCACTGCAGCGTCCGCTTCCTGGGTTCAAGGGATTCTTCCACCTCAGCCTCCCAAGTAGCTGGGACCACAGGCACGTGCTACCACGCCCGGCTAATTTTTTTGTATTTTTAGTAGAGATGGAGTTTCACCGTGTTGACCAGGATGGTTTCCATCTCTTGACTTAGTGATCCACCCGCCTTGGCCTCCCAAAGTGCTGGGATTACTGGCATGAGCCACCTCGCCCAGCCTAGAAAGCTTTTTAAGAGAATATCATAAACAACTTTAATCCAATACATTAGACAACTTAGTTGAAAATAATAAATTTAGAAATCACAAATTATTACCAAGAAGTAATAGAATATTTTAATATCCTTATATTGATTAAAGAAGCTGAATTTGCAGTTTAAAATTATTCCACCAAGAAAATATAAAGCCTAGATGACCACACTAATAAATTTTATCAAACTTCAAGAAAGAAATATTGTGAATCTTACGTAAATTCTTCCATAAAAAAAATGAGGGTAGTTCTTAACTCATTTTATTATCACAAATCGGTAACTATCATTGTTAACATGATACCAAAATTCAAACAGCAAAACAGAGGATCAATATTCTTCATGGACATAGATGTAAAAATTTTAAACAAAATTTTAACAAGTTAAGTTAATGATAAATAAGATACTGCATTACCAAGTGAGGTACATTTTGAGAATGCAAGTTTAGTTTAACATCTTGAAACTAATCGTAATAGAGTAAAGGTGAAAAACTGTACGATTATATCCAGGACCATCAAAAAGTATTTGACAAAATTCAATACACATATTTGATAAAACTTCCCAGCAAACTAAGAATGGGAGGAAACTTCCCCAGGTTGTTAAATTCAGTTTATGAAAAGACAAAGTAATATACTCAGCAGTAAAATTCTCATTGTGTTCCTCCTAAGGTTACAAACAAGCCAAGGATGTTTGATTTTACCCTCTATTCCAGTTTGTACTGAAGGCCCTAGGAAGTACAATAAAGCAATAAAACGAAATAAAAAGCATACAGAATGGAAAGGAAGAAAACTTTTTTATTTTTCTTTTGAGACTGAGTTTGCTCTTGTTGCGCAGGCTAGAGTGCAGTGGCACAATCTTGGCTCACTGCAACCTCCATCTCCCGGGTTCAAGAAATTCTCCTGCCTCAGCCTCCTGAGTAGCTGGGATTGCAAGCATTCACCACCACACCCAGTTAATTCTGTGTTTTTAGTAGAGACGGGGTTTCTCCATGTTGGTCAGCCTGGTCTCAAACTCCTGTTGCCCGCCTCAGCCTCCCAAAGTGCTGGGATTATAAGTGTGAGTCACTATGCCCAGCCAACTTTCTGATTTTTTTAATATAGAAAATTCTGAGGTATATAAAAAGGTCAGTCCAACAAGAAGAGATCATGATTCTAAGTCTGTATATATCAAGTAACATAGCTTGAAAATATATAAAGCGAAAATTACCAGAACTAAAAGTAGAAACGCACAAATCCTAATAACTGATAAAGCAAGCAGACAACAAAAACTCAGTATAAAGATGAACTGAACAACACAATTAGCAGATTTCACTTAATTATCTAATTATCAAAAAGAACATTGCATCTAACATTTACATAATTTGCATTCTTTTAAAGTATACGCGGAACATGTCAGATTGACCACATGCTGGTCCATAAAGCTTCAGGAAATTTAAGACAGCTGAAATTATTCACAGTATATTCTTTAATCATAGTGGAATCGAGCTGGAAATAAAAAACTAAGAGTTGGCCCTAAGGGATTTATGTTTTAACTTAAGAATCTGAAAAGAACAGAGTAGATTAAAAATTTAAGAAATAGAAAGCGTATTGAAAATTTTACAGTAGTCTTTCTTTATCCACAGTTTGCTTTTCATGGTTTTAGTTACCAATGGTGCAGTACAAGATATTTTGAGAGATCACATTCTTACTGTGCTGAATTTATAAACTAAACTTTATCATAGGCATGTATTTATAGGAAAAAACATAGCATATATAGTGTTGGTACTATCTGTGGCTGCAGGCATCCACTGGAACGTATCACTTGTAGATAAGAGGAGGACTACTGTATTGATGATTAATTAAAATGAAGGATGTTTCTTTGAAAATTTACAAATGAGGCAACCTTTATAAAACTGATTAAGAAAAAACAAGTAGAAGTGAATTTGATTGTAATTAAATAAAATATACACAATAAAATATAGAAAACAAAAAGACAAAAAAACAAAATTGACAAGAGAACTTGTAATTCACATAGCTTTTATTTGTGTACAAAATATGCTTTTTCTAAACTTAAGTCCTGTCATTTCACCGTATCCTGTGGTATACATTAAATGAAAAATGTAAGTGAAATTAATTAGTGAATGCCTAAGACTTTTTCACAGAGTTCAGTATCATGTTTTTCAGGACATACAGCAAGCAATCTATGCTACCAGGAACGTTTGATGATGCAGCATTTTTAAAAGAGTGACTTATTATTCTGCTCTAGAATTTCTTCCCAGGCCATTTCAAGTTTATGTACACATTGTTGTTAAGAAATGTGAAGTGACTGAGACTTTTATCCTACTTGTAAAATAAGTTATCTTGCCACCACAGTCTCATGGATGCTGGCAGATGACCCTGGACTCCTGAATCAGAAGCTGTGCTTTATTATTTACAGCAAAAATAGTAGCAGAGTGTCAGCATACTTGCACTGATGCCCTGAGCCCTGGTGTGCACAGGGTAATGCAGAGGCCAGAAAACTGCTCTCAGTGGGCTGCACTTTAGGAAAGGAGCCCAGGGCCAAGGTCCCTGCACTTTGTGAGCAAGAAGCAGACAAGACAGTCCTCTACTCTTGACCTCCTCAGTTGCCTGTGTCACTGCAGAAACTGCTCAGCCAGAGGAGATAAACCTTGCACTCTGGCACACTGAGTGGGAACATTCAGGGTGCTCAGAGCTCACCCAACAGTGGTTACACAGAAACACCTGTGGCCTACTGCTGCCTAGCTTATGGCATTAGAGAGACACATCGGGTTTCAAAAACAATCTTAAAATGCCTTTTAACATATGTCTAAGTAAGTAGAATCGAGGGCCAAATTTGAAATACTGTTAAGTATTTAAGAAATTGTGGAGAATGCAACAAACAGCTTTAGAGCTATAAATTTGAAAACTGGTATAAAGTATTTATCTTAAAGGTATATTTTCGAATCTTACTTTGTAGTAAAATCTGGTTAGAAATTCTAACTTTTTTCTGGTTAGAATTTCTGGAATTGAATGAATTGATTATAGAATTCTTAAGATAGTAAAATTGCCCTGCTAATTGGGACAGTCCTAAAAGAAAACAAAAGATGGAGGAGTGCTGTCAGAGCATTAATTCCTATCAGTTTCATAATTGTTTATATTGCTGAGGGATAGATTGACCAATGGAATTAGACTAAGCTGTTTTGGATATGTATATGTATATTTGCATATCCACATAAGATATTTAGGATGTGTATGTTGTGGAAAGAAAGGGTTAGATGGAGGGAAATTTACGTGAGAAGTGGGAAGCATGAATTCAATAAATGATAATAGGATAGTTGAGTTTGCATATGCAAAAATAATTTTTTTGATGGATCACACACCCATAAATGAAGAACAAAAAACTCAGCCACTAGAAGAAAATGTAGGAGTTATATTGGTGACTTCATCGTAAAGCAGGATTACCGACTAGAAAACTTATAAAGGAATATCAATAGCTATAACTACATTGAAATGTTTAGGAGATACATTTGTGACCTCATCGTAAAGCAGGATTACTGACTAGAAAACTTACAAAGGAATATCAATAGCTATAACTACATTGAAATGTTTTTTAAAAATCCTTTTTGTGCAAAAGACACCATACCTCATTTAAAAGACAAGCCACAGAGTGGGAGTATATTTGCAGCACATGTAACAAAATGTGTGTATTTAAAATATATTAAAAATTCAAAAACAATTTTAGAAGATCACAAATTCAATTAAAAATGAACAAAGTACGTGAACAGGCATTTCACAGGACAGGAAACCTGAATTAACAATGAACATTTGAAAAGATGCTTTGCCTTATTAATATTCAAGGGAATGCACCTTTATATGTAATGAGAATAATGTACCATTTGATGCCCATTGAGTTATCAAAGTTAAAGTTATGACCTATGTCTAAGATACAGAACAATATGAACCCCCACACAGTGAGGTCAATATAAATAGACATAGCCATATTGGATAGCAATTTGCAGTGTCTGCTAATAGTGTTTTTTTTTTTTTCTTTTTTTAAAGGTCCTGTTTTTGGAAATTTCATTATGTGTCAGTTTCTTTTTTTTCCCATCCTATCCAATTAAGAGAAAAGCCACATTTATTTTTATATATATGTATATGTATTTTATTGCACTTTAGATTCTGGAGTACATGTGCAGAACATGCAGGATTGTTGCATAGGTACATAACATGGCAATGTGGTTTGCTGCCTCCGTGCCCCTGTCACCTATATCTGTCATTTCTCCCCGTTGTTATCCCTCCCCAACCTCCCTATCCCCCGCGGTCCCCCCCAACAGAACCCAGTGTGTGGTGCTCCCCGCCTTGTGTCCATGGGTTAGTGTTTTTCAGCACCCCCCAATGCGTGAGACCATGCAGTGTTTGATTTTCTGTTCTTGTGTCAGTTTGCTGAGAATGATGGTTTCCAGATTCATCCATGTCCCTACAAAGGACACGAACTCATCTTTTTTTTTTTTATGGCTGCATAGTATTTCATACAGCCATAAAATACTATATGCCACATTTTCCTTGTCCAGTCTGTCACCAATTAGCATTTGGGTTGATTCCAGGTCTTTGCTATTGTAAACAGTGCCGCAATGAACATACATGTGCATGTGTCTTTATAATAGAATGATTTATAATCCTTTGGATATATACCCAGTAATGGGATTGCTGGGTCAAATGGAATTTCTATTTCTAGACCCTTGAGGAATTGCCACGCTGTCACATGTGTTTTGGAAGATGGATATGAGGTTATTCACTGCAGGATTGTTTGTAATAATAATAAATCAATGTAAGTGGTCATAAATGGAGAGATGGAAATATAAATTGTGGTTCTTTGTATAGTGGAATATTATGGGGCAATGGAAATGAATAAATTTGATCAAATACACTTGATTCAACATATACTACATCTTGACACTATAATATTCGAAAACACAGTTTTAAATTCTTTGTATTTTTGTTTAGTGATAAAAGCATATTGGTATGAAAACAATTTGAAAAGGGATACATCACATAATGATATGGCGATGGGTCATTCTGTATGTGAAGTGGAATTTCAAGTGATCTTATTTTTGATTTATTAAACTTTTGAGGAGGCACTTTAAATATTGAATATTTGAGTTTTTCTGGCATAGGTAATTAGCGACTGTTTTCTATTTAAGGTACAAAATAAGTCCAGCAATTGACATTGGCTATGTTATCAAAGCTTTTCACTTTTTATATCTGTCACCTCATTGTGATATAATCTGATGATTTATGTAGGGAATTATTTTTTAAGAGAATACCTTTTGATGGGATAGTAACTAAATGTGGGTTGTATTCTAGGATGTTAAGGTAAAGTAAGATTAATAATGTTCTATGGGTCCTTTATTAATGTCTTTTGTTAGGAGTGCAGGCTGTTTGTAGAAAATCTGAAATACATAAGTGCACACATGACACTCAGCACACATACATTGTACTCAGTGTCAGTTGCTTGCAACTCAATTATGGGCCTTTTTGGGGAAAATAATGTAGAATTTCTAAACCTTCATTTTAAATGAGGCTTGAGGGCTTTTATGGTCTGTCAATATACCTTTAATGCCTTGATGACTTACTTCAAGAAGGCTTTTTATTTTTCTGGTTTTAACTGTTTTCCATTATATTTATTGGATTAATCTGTTTATCAAATAAAGTATGTTTTCATACTGAAATGAATACTACTTGCTTTCTTAGCCATGTAGTTGTAGGCCAGAGTATTTGACATTCTGGAATAGTTTTACTTAGCTTAAAAATATTCCTAATTTAGCCTAAAAATACTCCTAATCATACTACGGTTACTTTGAAACGCATATCACAAGGTTAGCCTCTTGGGTTCATACCATGAGCTGTAATTATGATATTAGTGGCTTCATGGGATGTTTTAAGTTTTATTTTAGAATTTTTATGAAGGTGAAGCTTTAAAGAAAATCTTATCATTTCAACCACAGAAGCAGTAGAACGCACCCCTGCCCCCCCAGCTCTCGCTCTTCCCCCTTATTATGAGGAATTGGCTTGCATAATTCATGCTGACTAGTCCAGAGTCCAGAAAGCAAGAGGTAAGGAAGGAAGATTCAGAGGGCACAGTTGTAAACCCAGTTGATGTTTAGAATATCTGAGTTTAGAGAAGACCAAAGCTGTCTTAAAAAGACTCTTCTAACTAAATAAGTCAGGTTAACCCAGGATAATTTCCCTGTTAATTAACTTAAATTCAACTGATTACTGATCTTAATTACATCTGCCAATTTCTCACAGCAGTATCTAGATTCGTTTTTTTGCTTTTGTTTTTTATTTTTGAGACAATCTCTTGCTCTTTTGCTCAGGCTGGAGTGCAGTGGCTTGATCTCGGTTCACTGCAACTTCTGCCTCCCAGGTTCAAGTGATTCTCCTACCTCAGCCTCCAAAGTAACTGGGATTATAGGCATTCATCACCACACCTGGATTGAGTAGCTGGGAGAAAGAATGTGTATGCTTACTAAATGGCCACTGTCTCCCATTTATAGTCCACCTCTTGAAAAAGTATAGGTTAGAGACCATCCCAGCTGAAAACATACAAGAAATGAAATTCTGGAAACACTAGTTTAGCCTAGCTAAGCTGACATACCACAAAGCCATCACACTAGATAACATTTTTTTCCTAAATACTATCTCCCATTATTTTGTTGATTAATAGTAAAGGATACTTTCATTGATGAGTGAGGGATGTAATTTAGGTGTTATTAGATGATACAGAGCTATTTCTGGAAGGTTAAGGTCAGTCCCGGTAACCTGGCCCTTTTTTGGCTTATATTTAGCTTATGTTTAATAAATGGGTTTACCTGACCCTGCCCTACATGTTTTTTGATTTCTTCCCTGGCACCAATTATATGTGTTTAGTGTACAAAATCCTTTTAATAGTTAATGTGAAAGAAAATGGTAATTCAGAAGGTTTCTGCCAAAGTAAGATTTTAGTTTATTAGAATTTGTGTAATCCAGAGAGATGTCTGATTCTTATCTTAAATGGAAAAAAGCTATAGAAGCTGGCTAGGGAAACCTTGTTTTCCACGAAAAACTCACATCAACTGAAGATAGTTGAATTCATTTCTTTTTTTCTGTATCCAACAGACTTTTAAAATTTTTCCTTTGTGGTAGGCTGTGTGCTAAGTGTTTGAATATCCAGTCAGATATAAGATGCAATGCCTGCCCTTTTGTAGTCAGGATGGACAGATATAAATTTTAACTAGAAGGGGCTGAGATAAGCAAAGTTGGAAATCATATATTTTACATAGATACTGTTTTTGTTGGTCATGTGTTCTTAGTTTTTTCCAGTAATGGGTATAATTGAAAGCGACACAGACTCATTTCTAGTCATTTAGGTTTCTTGCATATAATTTTCAAAATTATTAAAACCTGATGAACGTTTTAAGGAAGAGTATTTTGTACCCTTTTTGTCAATAAGGCTTTATTTTGGCTCTTGATATTAAATAAGAATATATTTCACTGATGGGCAAGAGGTAATAAATTTAGGTGTTATTAACTGTTGTCATTAAGGTCAAATTTTGTACATGTAAATAAGTTGTTTGCAGTTTATGATCTGCAGACATTGAGGTTGAGGTTTCATTTGTACTGTAGTAGATTGTAGTAACTACTCTTTCAGCATGGTTTGCAAAGAAAATCAATCTAATTCGGTTTATAAATTGCTCTTTTCCATAGACTGTCAATTTTGTATTTTGGCAAGAATAACCGTGAGGTAAGCCTAGGAAGGAATGTAGCAATTCTGCATTTGCTACTCTCTCAAAATGTAAATAGATATTTAGAGTTTCATACCTTATATGGCTACATGAATCTATTATATTTTCTTTTTAGAGTAGCATAGCAACAAAAGTAGTCATTAGGCTTTCTGTTCAGTATGAGGATCTTTTGGTATGTGTTCTGGTTTATTAATAAAAGTAGAGAGCTGAACTAGAGAGTTGATATTCATTGAACATGATATGTATCCTTTCCCTTTCCCCAAACAGATTCTTTTCATTTTACTGAATAAGCACCTGAGTATGAAGGGTATTTCAAGAAGTGCTGGGCACGAATCCTAACCTTAAGTAGCACGTAGTACTGTGAAATGAAAAGATAAGATATATAGCCATACAGAGTTCCTTGTAAAAATATGTCATTAATAAGAACACATGAGTAGGACTGTTAGAGAAATTCAGGACAAAAGAGCTCTTAAAACAGCTTGACAAAAGGGGACCTCAGGGATCATGCCACATTTCCTGTTGGCCTTAAAAAGAATGAATGTGATGATACTTGCATGTGGCACAGTGGTAACGATAGTTTACTTTTTAATCATTACAGGGATTTTGTATGGTCGTTATAAAGTTTTAATACCTCAGAAAATGTTTTTCATTGCATTCACATTTTAGTGTTGTGGTGAATCTCATGTTACATCTGTTTTGTAATTAAGGCGAAGTGAGCCAAAGATATTCTGGAAGAGTAGACTTACTTTTTGTCCTAGGAAATACGTCTTTAATGACTAGTAGACAGGTAACCTACCCTTTGAAAATACTGTCACCAGTGAAACATATTTTAGAGCTGTTAGCAAAGACTGAAGCAAATAATAAGTTTTTTGATTATATAGTTACATGGGTTGATAATAGGGAGAGGAATTGAAGAATTTCAGTTTAGTTTCGTATCTCGAAACATGAACATACGTGAAATGATTTCTAATGAAGGAAACAAAACATGGATTCTCTGAACTTTTATTTTGTATTCCTCTGAGAGATTACTCTTTTCTTGGCTGATGTAGTTGAATCCTGAAGTATTTACAGTAAAGTATAAAATAATAAAATGGTTAACATTTAACAAGCTAATCATTATAACACTGGATAATGTATAGAATATATAAAATGTGGCATTTAGTAGTGGTAAAAAAAATCATGTGTGTAACAGTCTTAAGTTTTAGCTAGAAAGAAGGCAAGAGTTGTTTTTAAAATAGTGTTTGGGGAAATTATAAATGTTGGTTGCATAATTGTAATTCATGAAGGAAGACGTTTGTACAGCTATTTCTACCTGTTTTAAAAGGTAGAATTTAAAAAAGGTGGTACAAGATTGTTCTAAAAATGATCCTATTTTAGCTTGACTGCCACCTATTAGCTACAAGGCTTTGTAGTGGTGCTGTTAGCTAGGTTTATGTTGACCTATGTCCAAATCGTGCTGGCAACATCATTGAAGAATGATTTTTTTTTACTGCTTTCAAGTTATTAACATATTTGAATGTGTAAGTCTTACCCAAAGCAAGTGAAAATAATTCAGTACCTTCAAGAAAATGGAAAAATTGGCATTATTTAACATATTATGCTGCATTAACTATCACTTTTTATAGTTATGTTTCACTTACCAAATTATGATAAAGGGTTACAAGAAAGATACCACTTTTTATAGTTATTTTGTTAGCCAAATTTCAATAAAAGATTGGAAGAAAAGTCTAGGATTATTATGGGTTTTGGATGACAGAGGTGGTGTAAGTATATGAAAATGTATACCTAGGGGACCTAAAGTCACCTAGTTTTTCTTTTTTCTTTCTTTCTTTCTTTTTTTTTTTTTTTTGAAAGAAAGGAAAAGAGAGGAAAGAAAGTGAGAGTGAAAGAAAGAAAAAAAAGAATGTACGAGAGAAAGAAAGAGGAAGAAAAAGAGGGAGAGAGAACAGGATTCTTGTTCTACTGCCCAG
>CAUYLG010027854.1:0-100164 GCA_963573385.1 Cacajao melanocephalus | reverse complement strand
AAAGTGACCACATAATTGGAAGTAAATCACTCCTCAGCAATTGCATAGCATTTCACAGCTTTAAATAAAATATTGGTTGGCTGCTTGTTTGTTATTTTCATCTCTTATTCCTTCCTGTCTCCATTGTTAAGCACAATTATTAGCATAAAAGAGGTTTTTAATACCCATTTTTAGACTGCATTCTAGCCTGGGCAATAGAAGAAGAATCCCGTTCTCTCTCCCTCTTTCTCTTCCTCTTTCTTTCTCTCTTACATTCTTTTTTTCTTTCTTTCACTCTCACTTTCTTTCCTTTTTCTTTCTTTCAAAAAAAACAAACAAACAAACAAACAAAAAAAACAAACAAAAAAAAGTTAATTGGAAAGAAAACAGACTAGCGTTTGTGCCAACACTGCATTTTGTCTACGCCTTCACATCTGCCACTCACAGGCATCTTGGGAGGCCAATCACAGGCTGCACCCAGTCGATAGTCAGTGCAGAGAGAGGACTGGGTGTTGGTCTGGGTGTCCCAGCGCCTCCCTTGTCTACCCTGGCTCTGGTGCTCCCTCTGCACCAGCCCTGTGGCCCCTACACCTTTCCACCCTTTGGCTTGTGGAAGCCCTCGCCGTTCCCTCTGATGACCATGGACTCCACCCTCACCTTCAGGTCTTTACTTGACGTCACCGCCTACTGAAGCCTTCCATGAACTAAAACTTACTCCACTTGCTCACCCCACCACTTACCTGTCTTCTCTGCTTTTTTTCCTCCTTCATATTCGTCACTAACATGGTATATGTTTGCTTATTTATCTTATTTGTTGCCTGTTTGCCCACAGGAGGGCAGGGAATTGATTTTCTGTTTCCCAGTGCCTAGAAGAGTGCCTGATGCCTAGTAGTTGCATAGTAATGTTTGTTGAGCGACTGACTGAGTGAGCAAATGAGCAAGTGCTGCATCCACCATTCTCTCTTATCTCCTGCTACTAAGGAGCAATGTGAGTTGCAGGGTTTCATGCTTCATGCTGCAGACAGCTTTAGCTTAATTCCTGTGGAGTCCCTGAAATCTGAATGAGAGGAAAAAATGGCGGGAAAACATGCTTTTGTTCTCACATTTAATTGTTTTTGTTGATGTAGAAGCAACTTTTATTTTTGTTCTTGCATTCAGAAGTGCCAGAAACTCCTTGGGTGGCCTGAGAAACATCACTGACTGGTGGGACTGGAGTCTGACCACACTGCTGGACGGCCTGTACCCGGGAGGCTCCCCATCAACCCGTGTGCCAGGGGCTCAGGTGAGCTTTCCATTTCTTCCTCACAGGAGATCGTCTCAGAAAAGCCATCTTGCAGTGGGCGAAACAGTCACTGATGCTGAACTGCAACAATGCACAGGTTCTTGAATGACCATGCAGGTGTGAGGCCACTGGCTCTCCAGCGGGTGCCAGGAGAGCATCCTGTTCCTTTCCTGCCAGAACCCATTCACCCCATCCCATGACACCCTCCTGAGCTGCATAGGATTCTCCAGATTCCCGTGGTTGCCAGGCCCGAAAGAGACACAGGGGCCACGCCAGAGCCTCAGGAGCCCTCAGGCTGATGGGGTGCGAGGTCAGGAAATGGAAGATTCTAGTTCATTGTGCAAAATACCCTGAAAGGGAGACAAAAGAACCACTCGAAAACAGAGGAAATGCAAGGAAGCTTCCAGAAAGAGGTGAGGCTGATCCCAAGTTCTGAAGAAAAAGTGAATATGCATTTTGCATAATCCCCATTCCTTGCCCAACTTTTATTTTCAACTCCTTTCCCATGTTTAAAAATGAAATATGCCGGGCGTGATGGCTCACGCCTATAATCCCAGCACTTTGGGAGGCTGAGGCAGGGGGATCAGGAGGTCAGGAGTTCAAGACCAGCCTGACCAACATGGTGAAACCCCCTCTCTACTAAAAATATAAAAATTAGCCTGGCGTGGTGGCGCGTACCTATAATCCCAGCTACTTGGGAAGCTGAGGCAGGAGAATTGCTTGAACCCGGGAGGTAGAGGTTGCAGTGAGCTGAGGTCACACCACTGTATTCCAGCCTGGGCGACAGAGCTAGGCTCTGTCTCTAAAGTTAAAAAAAGAGAGAGAAATATATTTGTCCATATTCCTTAGGCAGTTTATTGCTAGTATTCTGTATAGTCTCCTGAGCTGATGACACTGGAGAAACTTTCAAAAAAGATAAAAGAGAACATTCTAATGTGACACAAGTTATGAATATCATTTGAATGCTAGCCCTTTTCCAGGACAAGTCTGGGGAGGTCGTTGCTGCCTTAGAATGTTGGTTGTATCCCTAAAATGGTTTTAGAAGGAAAGTAAAACTCTGACCTATATGGTAGCAGGTGGAGTTACCCAGAGCCCCCGCACACCTTTTGAGCACTGCTTGATGAGGAGGTTAGAAGTCCACAGCATGCAAGGTCTCCACATCTTTTTTTCTTCTTTCAGCCTGGAGCTCTTGGAGGAAAATGCTACCTAATAGGTAGTTCCATCATTAAGCAGCTAAAAGTTTTTCCTAGCCATTTATGCAAGGTAAGATGTTCCTTTTCCTTTTGCTTCTAAAAATAAATGGAATCAGAGAAGTCTAGGCCACAGTGGGGCAGGACCCCAGCAGATCATTTGAACTTCTCTGAGAGTTTGGTGGTGATTGGAATTGTTGATGCCGGGGCTGAGAAGAGGGTGCGCCTCGCCCTTCCTTCCTTCACCCTTATGAACCTTTCCCAAAGCATCTTCCTTCCTTGGCATTCTGCTGCAGGTTTATTCAATTCACTCTTTGGCCTTATAGACTAGCATTCTAGACAAAACTAGGATTTTTAATTAAAAAAAAATCCATATCCTTTTCTAATGGGGAGGTTGAGCCCTGAGATGGGCACTTTACCTGGCATCTCATTATGGGGAAGTCTTCAAGTGGTCCAAGCCTTGGAGCTGTGTACACCTCAGATGCCAGCCTCCCGCGGGTAGAGCCTTGATCCTGTAGCTTGAGCTCGAGTCTATAGACCATGAATGTAACAGGCTACACAATGATCCTATGAGGAGAGAAGGGCACCATGTTGCAGGACAGAGCCTGTGCTCAAGTGTGGCCTGGCCAGGCCTGGAGACCCCGGATTGCAGGGTAGCTTTAGGAATAGCATCTGTGTCTTCTTCTGACTGCTGGCTTGTTCTACAGGCTCCCAGGCCATTTTCAGCGCTCATCGAAGACTCTCTTCCTACGTGTAGCCCCGAAGTTGGAGGACTTGAGAAGCCCTGCCTGGTAGACCCAGAGAACCAAAACATGACCCTGAATGGTCCTGGGGGCTGTGGGACAAGGGAGGACTGTGTGCTTAGCCTGGGCAGAACAAGGTCAGTGAGATTCAGAGGGCCAGCGCTTATCCTGCCTGCTGCCGCCACGCTGGCTCTGGTGCCTGCTGGACGTGGCGCATCTGTAGCAGGTGCAGCCTCTGGACAGGCCCCCGAGGCCAGTGCACCACTGCCAGGGGCTCCAGCAAGACTTGTCATTGTTGTGAATGATAGGAGTGTCACTCAGGCTCAGGCCTTGCATGTGGGAGAGCACAGAGCAAACGTTCTTTTGTAAAGTGGTTGCTAGAACATCTGGAGCTCATGGGAAGTAAGGAGCATTTGTTGCGTGCTGACCTTGTGCCAAGCTGGGTGTTTACTGTCTCATTTAATCTTCACCCAGCTCTGTGGAGTAGGCCCCGTGCTACTTTTCCTATGTGGTAAGGATGAGGGGTGGACGTTCAAGTGCATAACAAGCTAGGTCTAAGGTCAGGCTGTCTGCCCCATCCAGCCAGTCACACTGTTGCCCACAGCCGCCCCTGGCTCCCTGGGCAGCAGGCACCTCATGCTGGGTTAGAGCTGTGCTGACCCAGTGGTAACACTGATGGTCTTAGACCAATGGGGAGCTATAGGCAGTTACACTTATGTGTGCCTTTGAGGAATACTCTTTAAGAAATAAATGATATGCCAGGCTCGGTGGCTCATGCCTGTAATCCCAGCACTTTGGGAGGCCGAGGCGGACGGATCACGAGGTCAAGAGATCGAGACCATTCTGGCCAACATGGTGAAACCCCGTCTCTACTAAAAATACAAAAATTAACTGGGCAAGGTGACACGCACCTGTAGTCCCAGCTACTTGGGAGGCTGAGGCAAGAGAATTGCTTGAACCCGGGAGGTGGAGGTTGCAGTGAGCCGAGATCGCGCCACTGCCCTCCAGCCTGGCGACAGAGCAAGACTCCATCAAAAAAAAAAAAAAAAAGTAAATGATTTAATTGTTACTAAATACAAATTAGTATTTAGTAACTGCCTCCCCCAACTTGTTTGTTCCAAACAATGGGGTCTCTAGAAAAAAAAAAAGAAAAATAAATATTCTTGAGTCCCTAGGGAGAAACACTGAGCATCTCTACCTTACATGGTGGGGTTGGGAAATGGAGGCCTCTCTTCTCCAGGTCCCTCCTGCCTGAGGGTCCCCTAGGCTCCTGCAGGGAAGAGGATGGGTCAAGAAGTGAGGACAGAGGGCTATTGATGCCGTCCCTTAGATATAGAGGGCCATCCTTCCAGCCCTTTGAAGCCCAGGCACTGTTTGTCCTTGTGAAGTCTTGCAAGGGGTGTTTCCAGCATGGGACCTGCAGTTCAGAACCTCATTCGACTTCTGCGCCTTCCTCCCTGCCCTGCCCTACCCCAGCGTGTGCTGCTTTACAGGCCTGAAGCCCACACGGCCCTGTCCCGACTCAGGGCCAGCGCGTGGATTGACCGCAGCACCAGGGCCATGTCTGTGCACTTCACCCTCTACAACCCTCCAACCCGACTCTTCACCAGCGTGTCCCTGAGCGTGGAGATTCTCCCCACGGGCAGTCTCGTCCCCTCGTCCCGGGTGGAGTCATTCAGCATCTTCCGCGGCGACTCAGCCCTGCCGTTTCACCTTGTGCTTCCTCAGGTAAGCTGACCTGCCTCTTGGGCCTCCTGGAGGTGCACAGGGAGATGGGGCTTCACCTGGGCTGCGCTTCTCCACCAGACAGGACTAGTTCCCCACCCATTTACCCAGCCCTCTGGGCACACTCTTGTCAGGGCCCTTTCATGCGGCAGGCATCACACTAAGAGCGGGGGCACGAGATGAAGAAGACCCCCAGTGGGGAACCCACTTCTCGCATGTGTGGCAAGTGCAAATATAGACCTGTTTTGAGGTACCAAATTCATCATGGGGGAATTGGGCCTGATATTTAGATCCCCCTGGGGATTTAGCTCAGGCTGCTGTAAAGGATAGCGTACACAGCGTGCTTTAAAAAGAGACACTTATGGCCGGGCGTGGTGGCTCACGCCTGTAATCCAAGCACTTTGGAGGCCAAGGCAGGCAGATCACCTGAGGTCGGGAGTTTGAGACCAGCCTGAACAACATGGAGAAACCCCATCTCTACTAAAAATACAAAATTAGCTGGACGTGGTGGCACACGCCTGTAATCCCAGCTACTGGGGAGGCTGAGGCAGGATAATCACTTGAACCCAGGAAGTGGAGGTTGCGGTGAGCTGAGATTGCACCATTGCACTCCAGCCTGGGCAACAAGTGAAACTCTGTCTCAAAAAAAATAAAAATAAAAATAAAAAGAGAGAGACATTTATTTCTCACACTTCGGAAGCTGGAATTCCATAATCAGGATCCCAGCCTGGTCAGGTTCTGGCAAAAGCTCTCGTCCTGGGAGATGGCCGCCTTCTCACTGTGTGCTCACAGAACCTCTTCTCTGTGGGTATACACAGGGAAAGAGCAAGAGAGAGCTATCTAGAGTCTCTTTATGTAAGGACACTAATCTATAGGACCAGGGCCTCATCCCCACATATATCCATACTGGAAGTTAGGAATTCCACCTGTGAATTTAAGGGAATACAAACCTTCAATCCATAGAACCCGGGATCTTGGTGAGATGGAATATGTCACCAAACAATCCAAAACACCAGAAGTCACTTTGAGTTATTCCTTGGGAACTTTCCTGATTTTCTGCCTGTAGTTGACTTTTCTGCTATGAAGAACTAGGTCCTGCTGACTCTTCAGGTCAAGGTTACTTTGCCTTAGCATTGAAGAAGGAGGGTCCCAAGAGGTTTTAGACTCTAGACTGTTCAGTGACCCAGGAAAGGCTGAGATTTGCATAGAGCTCAGCACACGCTGGTGTGGGTGGAAGGCAGAGTGGGAGCATGGGACACCGGTCAGGGTCTGCCTGGGAGAGACACGTGAGGCACTTACCTTGGGCATCTAATTTAAGGGGCACCACAAATATTTGGTAATCAAAGCAAACACTATTCTGGTGCAATATTTATGAAAAATCAGAATTCATATCAAAAAATCACATTGGACAAAATATGGAAATTGTAGACAATGGCAGGATCAGTTTTCCTGACAGTTTCTTTGGCTCAGGCTCCAGTAGGGCTCAGCATAGCACTGATGTTAATCACCTTCAGCACCCAAAAGTGAACCCTGCCGTGATTATGTGTGTAGCTCCTTACAACACAGGTAACTCCAACAGAGGACAGAGAAGATGCATAAAGCCCTGCCGATGTGCTCTGGTTCCTCTCAAATCCGTAACTAAATTTGAGTTTGGCTCAGTGATTGAAGACATGAATCAACAGATAACTCAACAATGGAGAGAGAACCACATAGAGAACTTTAAGAAAGTGCTTATAAGGGAGCTTTAGAAGGCTTTACTTGGGGGCTAGGTGCAGTGGTTAACGCCTGTAATCCCAGCACTTTGGGAGGCTGAGGCAGGCAGATTGCCAGAGGTCAAGAGTTTGAGAGCAGCCTGGCCAACATGGTGAAACCCCATCTCTACTAAAAATACAAAAAAAATTAGCTGGGCATGGTGGCATGCCCCTGTAATTCCAGCTACTCAGGAGACTGAGGCAGGGGAATTGCTTGAACTAGGGAGGTGGAGGTTGCGGTGAGCCGAGATTGCACCACTGCACTCCAGCCTGTGAGACAGAGTGAGACTTCATCTCAAAAAAAAAAAAAAAAGAAGGCTTTACTCGGCTGAGAAAACTACTAATACATATGTATATAGTTCATATGTTATCTATTTCACATGTACACAGAAACTCACTCTTTTGAGTGGTGCCAGGGAAGGACTGGAGGATTGGCATGGTGGTGGGGAGGCCTCATGGCCATAGATGCCTGTACTCTGTGCTTCCCCTGAGTGCAGAGACCATTTCGGGTTCTAACCCCTGGCATGGAGATTCTGTGAGTGCTTGGCTTGTGGAAAGGCACCAAACCACCCCAAGTGCCTACTGAAGAGCAAGTTTAGGATTAAACTTCTACAGAACAGGAAATGGGCTTGCATCCTCCCTACTCAAAGGTAGGGAGCTGGTCACATGTGTAGGTCTTCAAAAAACAGTTTCTCAGCATTTGTGTTGATCTTGTTTGTTTACACTGTCTCTGCCAGCTGGTCTTCCTGGTGCTCAGCCTGATACACCTCTACATTCAACTCCACCGTATGATGGACAAGGGTGTTCCCAGCTACTGGCGAAAGCCAAGGAACTGGCTGGAGGTATCCTCGCTTGTGTCATTTTCTTTTTGAAAAATAGCAATAAAGTGTTTGTATCTTAACAAACTAATTTAAATCAGAAATTGATTATGCACTAGCTACTGCCAACATTATTGCAGTTTTCTCCCTGTGTATGGTAATCTCAAAACAGCCTTTGAGGTCAGGCATCCTTCAGTGTTGTCACAGTTAGTCACGCACGACACGAATGTCAGCCAAGCTTGTGGTCCCATAAGATCATTTGGTGCTAAGAAATTCCTGTCACCTAATGACATCTTGATTCTGACCCTGTATAGGCCTAGGCTAAATATGTCTGTTTGCAGCTTAGTTTTTAATAAAGAAGTTTAAAAAATAAAAATTTCACAAACTTTTAAAACTAGAAAAGAGCCTTCAGAGTAAGGATATAAGGAAAATATTTTTTTATACAGCTGTACGGTGTGTTTGTGTTTTAAGCTGTGTTATTATAGAGTCAAAAAATTTAAAAATATAAGTTTTTTAAGTAAAAGAGTTACCGTAAGCTAAGGTTAATTTATTACCAAAGAAAGAAACATATTTTTGTAAATTTAGTGTATCCTAAGTGTGCAGTGTTTATAAAGTCTACATTAGTGTGCAGTCACGCTCTAGGCCTCCGCATTCACTCACCACTCACTGCCTCACCCAGAGCAGCTTCCAGTCCTGCAAGTGCCATTATGGTAAGTGCCCGATACAGGTGGACCTTTGTACTGGATTTTTACTGTATCTTTTCTATGCTTAGATATATTTAGATGCACGAGTACTTACCATTGTGTATGACTGCCTACAGTATTCAGTACAGGAACACGCTGCACAGCTTTGTAGCCTGGGAGCAACAGGCTGTCTCATATAGCCTAGGTGTGTGGGACTGTCTGCGTTTGTGTACGTGCACCGTACAATGTTCACCCAAAATCACCCAGTAATGCATTTCTCAGAAGGCATCCCTGTCGTTAAGCAACGTGTGACTGTAACTTACAACCTGCGTCATGTGGGGCGCCAGGTAAGCCCTTCCTCAGGAGCCATCTGAGGGCCTTTCTGCTGGATGTTGCAGCTGTCCGTGGTTGGAGTGAGCCTCACCTACTATGCAGTTTCCGGCCACCTTGCTACTCTTGCTGGAGATGTCACTGACCAGTTTCACAGAGGACTTTGCCACGCATTTATGGACCTCACCCTTATAGCATCATGGAATCAGGTACAGGGGTGCTCAGGGCCATGCAGATAGAGGTGATGCACTGTGATGCCATCCCGAAGGCAGAGGTCACACAAGCTCTACAAGGTGTGAGACAACAGATTTGCTCCATATTGAGAGATGATCTCTGAGCTGGCAGATGGGAGTGGCCAGGACAGTGAAGGGCCTGGAGAACTTGAGACGTGCTTTGAATACTGGGGTATGTGGATTCTGCATGGAGCAGAACTCAAGAGCTGGGAACTCCCCTAGTGCCCCCAGGGAACCCTAAGGGGTACAGGAAGCAGGTGTTGGTGCAGTGTGGAGGAGGGAGGCTAGTGCTGACTTGCTTAGACATACCATTTTCTCTCTTTATCCTGGCGACACTCATAAATGCATGCAGTGTTAGCCACTCTGCAAGTGAAGACACCAAGGCTCACGGAAAGTATCCAGTCCCTCAATGGAGGGAAGTCTGGTTTCAAAGTCCCTGCACCTCCTTCCCCTAGGCAGCCCTTTCTGCAGGCAATGGTTCCCCATTCCTTGCAGAGATGGGAGCTCCTACCAAGAGGACCAGCCAAATATGCACAGATGGGCCTGGACAAGACCTGGGGAGGGGGCCCATGAGACAGGGCAGGATCCCACAACAGCTTGGGACGCTGCCTTCCTGTGGTGGTGGAAGATGAGCCCACATATTCTGCTTCCCTGCCCTGCTGCCATCAGAACCAGCCCCTCCCTTACCTGCCTTGTCCTCCTTTTCCCATCTAGAGCGTGGTCAGGGCTCCACGGCCACTCCCAGGGCTGGATGGGTCCTATAGCAACCTAGAGAACAAGGGCCAGTTCCCCTCCAGCTTCAGGCCCCTCCTCCCCAGGTCTATCCGTTTCCCCCACAGCCTCCCTCTCACTCCTTGGCTCATGTCTGCTCTGTAAGGAGAACCAGGCAGGATGAGGCTGGTTTCCTCTACACTTCTGCTTCCTCCGCTAGTGCCCCAGTCCCTGCCTCCTTGTTGAAGTTTGCTTTGTTGCAAGCAAGAGAAGTTCCCTAGACTAGAGGAAAGAAATAGGTTCTAAAGGAGCCCAAGCAGAAGATTTGGCTTTTCTCCTGAAGTAAAAAAAATAAATAAATAAATGAGTCTGATGAGAGAGAACACTCACACAAGTAAGGCACAGCAACTGTCACTCACAGATTGGCAGCCAGGGACAACAGAAGCCGGGGCTGCAGGGTGAGCTGGTGCCCCTGGCTCAGGAAAGCTGACCAGGGTGGACAGAGTCCTGTCTGTGTGTGTCCCACTTGCACCAGTTCAGAGAGCCTGGAAAGCAGCCTCCCCTGAAGTTTCATAAGCTGAGGGAACATAACATGCTGTGCTAAAGTGTTGGAGGGCATCCTCTTCTCAGAGGAACGGGACCAGAGCCAGACTGTTCCAAGTAGTTCCTCCTTATCTCCGGATGTTGTGTCCCTAGCACGTTCAACATTTTCTGTGAGAATTACAAGCAAGAAAAGGGGAAGAGCTGGGCTGGCTAAGGCCAACCAGTGACCTGTTTTGCAGGCACCTATCAGCATCTACTGAAGTCTTCATTAAGCAATTATTTGATTTACTGTCTGTCTTCCCCAACAAGGCTGGAAGCTGCAGAATAGAGAATGTATCTATTTTGTTCATTACTGCTCCCCCGGTACCAATATTAGGGCCTGATGAGGACTGGCTGCTTAATTTATTGGCATCTCTCTCTGGGACAAAGCTAGAGGAATGTAGCTCTAACTTCAGTGTAGGCTGCATCCAGGGTGCTGGAAGAACAAGTCATCTTCAAGATAAACACAAATGACTTTCTAATGATGGAATTTAACACCCAGGATTAAAGAGTTATGATTTGAGTGTGTGAAACTGAACATGCACAGACTTTAGAATCAGCAGACCTAAAACTCACTCCCAGCTCCTCTTTGACCATGTGTCATTAGGCAAGTTTCTTAACTTTCTTCAAGTCTTAATCAGATAGAACTATGATACATACTTTGGGGGTTTTGCTAGGATTTGAGTGTGTTTGTGTGTGTGTGTGTGTCTGTGTGTGTGTGTGTATTTGTACGTACACATGCAAACATATCCTTGGAACATCTTGGCATCTAGCAGATGTTCCATAAATGAAAGTCATAATAATGGCAATTACTCAGAAGGCTTTATGTCATCCCTCAATCAGATGCAGGCAAGAAAGGGGCCCTTCCACTCTGTCCACAGGAAGTTTATAGCTGTGTTGTCCAATAGTCACCACTGGCCTCACATGGCTATTGAGAACTTGAAATGTGGCTAGTCCAAACTGAGATGTGCTGTGAGTGTAAAATACTCACTGGAATTGATAAACTTAGTATGAAAATTTAAAAGGTACCAGGTGCATTGGCTCTCGCCTATAATTCTAGCATTTTGGGAGGCCAAGGCAGGCAGATTGCCTGAGCTTAGGAGTCCAAGAACCAGCCTGGGCAACGTGGTGAAATCCTGTCTTTATTAAAATACCAAAAAAAAAAAAAAAAAAAAAAACTAGTCAAGTGTGGCAGCGTGTACCTGTAGTCCCAGCTACTGGGTAGGCTGAGACAGGAGAATTGCTTGAACCCGCTGGGAGGCGGAGGTTGCAGTGAGCTGAGATTGGGTCACTGCACTCAAACTCCAGCCTGGGTGACAGAGCAAGACTTTACCTCAAAAAAAATTTGTTTTTAATGTAAAATATATCAATAATTTCTATGCTGGTTACATATTGAAATGATGCTATTTCACATTATTTTACTTATACTCATTTAAACAAAATATATTATAAAATAAATTTACCCTGTTTAATTGTACTTTTTAAAACGTGGCTACTAGAAAATTCTACCTATAGCTTGCATTATATTTCTCTCTGTTGGTGCTGGCTAGAGCCCCATTCATCCCCATTCTCCCATGTGCGGCCCTGCCTGCTCTGAAGGGGACCTGAGGGGTGACAGCCACTCACAGCCTGTCTAGGTTTTGGTTGTCAGAAGTCATTTTTTACCTTGTCCCAATTGCTGAGGAAACAAGCAGAAAACCTTGATTCGTTGCCCATATAAATTTTAAACCATCCAACTGTCATTTCTTTTCTCTTGGGCTTACAATTTTGGTGAGAGCGTATGAGATCATACACCCAGAAGGACTTTCCTCGTGAGCCCCTGGTAGGAAGAGGGGAAGGGAGCAGCCTTCCTAGAGGCCTCCCAAGTGTGGACGAGTCCGGGAGGCTGTTTGCCCCTGGGTCTGCCGTGTCTCCAGTTGCACTGTGCTTGTCTGTTCACACTGTTTGTCTGAGCCATAGACTCTAGAGCTATAACAAGGGAGTGACTCCAGTTTTTGCAAGGATTATTATTATTTTTTTTTTTGAGACAGCGTCTCCCTCTGTTACCCAGGCTGGAGTGCAGTGGCGGATCTCTGCTCACTGCAACCTCTGCCTCTAAGATTCAAGCAATTCTCCTGCCTCAGCCTCCCAAGTAGCTGGGATTACAGATGCATGCTACCACTCCCCACTAATTGTTTGTATTTTTAGTGGAGACGGTGTTTCACCGTGTTAGCCAGGCTAATCTCGACCTCCTGTTAGCCAAGATGATCTCAATCTCCTGACCTTGTGAACCGCCCACCTCAGCCTCCGAAAGTGCTGGGATTACAGGTGTGAACCACCGCCCGGCCACGAGGATTACATTTTTAAAAACCTACTTGGAAAATGTTGGTGGCCTATTCTGTACATGTAATGGGTGGAAGGAAACAAGCATGCACTAAATACATTCTTTGAGCCCCTTCCATGGTGATGGTTTTCTTACAGCCCAAGAGACTGAGGCTCAGACAGGTAGAACAGACCTGGGATGGACAGAGTCCTGTCTGTGTGGCCTGCTA
Organism: Cacajao melanocephalus; assembly: GCA_963573385.1. Lineage (NCBI taxonomy): Eukaryota > Metazoa > Chordata > Mammalia > Primates > Pitheciidae > Cacajao > Cacajao melanocephalus. The sequence goes on along the minus strand of CAUYLG010027854.1, from coordinate 87,606 downwards.
GACCTGCTCCATCCGGTGTCCAAAGAAATGGCCAGGCCAGAATTCAGAGCAGGTCTTCTGAAAATGCATTATGATTTGTACTTACCCCTAGTTCCAACTCATCCTCCTCTGCAGACATCTGCACTTGGTGTCCCTTGGAGACTCATGGTCTATATAACATCAAATCCGGTGAACTCTTTATGCACTGCTGACAGCTGTGAATATGTCTGCACCTTCCAGTGACTGTCATGGCGCACTGACTGCTCTGTTCTTTTGTCTCAGAGGGCTCGATGGCTCCAGGGAATCCTCTTATTCCTCTTGTCATTAAAATGTGTCTATCTTCCTGGCATTCAAAACACAATGGCGTCCTGCTCCTCCATGATGCGCCACTCACTCCCCAGCATCTTTGTAGCAGGGGTAAGAACTCTCGCCTTTATCAGGTGATTTCCCTCATAAACCATTGATCTGTGTACTCTTTTCAGTCTTCCTCAAGGGAAGAACAAACTGCTCTCCAGGTGAACACCGCCTAGAATTCCAGTCTTCTAATCCCTTACGGTGTGCTTTTAGATAACTGATATCAACATTTATATAGTAAGTTATGGTCATGACAACAATAACCATAATTTATGAAACACTTGCTCCGTACTGTACCTTACAACAGCATGTTATTATTACAATAGAAGTAGTTATTATCACCTACTGAGCTTTCTCTAAGTGCCAGGAATGGCACTTTGGGCCTCTCATAGATTACTTCATTTAACTATCACAACCAAGCTATGGGCAGGCACAGTTCTTCTTAGAAGGTTCTCAGGAATGCCTGCCTCAAACCCCAGGGCACAGCCAGGTTTTCATCCAGGGCTAGCCCTGAAATCTGGTCTGGAGGGGAAGCCCCAAATCAACAGGTCCAGAGTATAGCTTGGAGCCCTGCTTAAGTTCCTGGGATGCTGGTGATTCCGATCTGGTCCCAGCAGGGAAAGAGCTTGCTCCAACCTGGCAGGCCCTAATACAGCACAGAATTGCAGTCAGGGCTGAGAGAGAGTCTTAGCCAAGTGACCTGAGTTTGGGGGTTCTGGCTGTCAGGATCCAGCCACACGGGACACCAAGCACAGGTCTCCTGCTCCAGGTAAGGGGTTCCCCCAAATCCTGAGGAACACACTCAGCAAACCAGGGCAGAGAGAAGGAACTTGAGAGTCAGAGAGAGTGGCGTTCTAACCTGGCTGTCCCATGCCCTAGCTCATGTTGTGAAAACCAGCCGGTTGCCCAACCTCTGCCTCCAGAAAAAGCATCAATGATGTTTGCCCTGACGGTTATTACTGGCCTTTGAGATTATATGCACGTAGAATTTATGGAACAATTAAACGAGTCATTATTAAGACCATTTAGCAACGTGCAAACATGCTTTTATGTAAGGAGAGAAAAGCCCAGAATATAAATAATTTGTGTCCAAATCAAGTAGCAGAGTTCTAACTGTGCAGCAAGTATAGACTCGTAGGCACCGAGGGGAGACCGGGGTGCCACGCAGCTCAGTTTGTCCAGCTGTAGACTCTTAGATTGTGCTTGCTTTCTTCTGAGTCCCACTGATGTCTGATTTCACCTGTGGAGTGGATAATACTAAAATGAGTCCCAGTGCATTCGTAGGGAAGTCTTTGGGTACCCGTCCAGAGTTACACACGGAGGCCAGCAAGGACCCACACAGAATGCAGCCCATGACTATAGCTGCAGCTGGGTGGGTCTTCTCTGCAGGCCCGTCCATAGTCTGCACACACCGACCATGTGGACCTGTGGGGTGACCGCCTGGGTGTCTGACATCCAGGTGGAGAAAGTGCTTGTCGGCACCAGAGCTGGTTGGAACAGATGGAAGGAGAAGCATGAACAGGGCGGGTGATGGAACCCCCCAGATCCCAGACCAAGTTCCCTGTGTGTTATAACCAGGACCATGAAACCTAAGCTTGACCAAATTCACGTCAAAATCACCAAGACTTCCCAATGCTTCCTAAGTGGTGTATTTTACTAGGCTCTGGCCAGGTGCAGGGGACATAAAGATGACGAGGGAGCTGCCCCCTCGTGGCAACCATGGCCTGCTAAAGGGGGCCAAAGGCCAGGGGAGCAGGCCACTTGTCACCACAAGCAGAGGAGGAGCTGAGGAGAGAATGGCCCTGGCAGGAAGAGCCCTTGAGAGGGAGGAGGGAGACCAGCGGGGCTGGCAGGGGTGCAAGGAGGGAGGCCTGGGACAGGGCGACACCACCTTTCAGGTTCAAAACTAGGGATGGTGTGATTGGTTCACACTCCCCAAACTGCACCTGCAAGTTTGTCTCTATTTTAAACATTTAGAAGTCGAGTCTTCCACTCCTAAGAAGCAGTGACGAGGTCAGTGCTCTCCGGCTTTTCTTTCTGCAGCTGGTGGGGACCCTGATGCTGGCTGCTGTCTCCCACCTGTGCCGATTCCTGCTCTCTATGTGGGCTCTGCCACCTGGCACCTTCACAGATGCCTTCCCCAGGCTGCTGTTTCGTTTTCCTGGAAGAAGCCAAAAAGACTCCTTCCTTGGCCTTTCCAAGTCTGAGCAGCGGGCCATGGCTTGTTACTTTGGGGCCCTTTTAATAGTCTCTGCCACATTGTGTTTTGGAATGGTGAGTAAATGCGTCCCCAACTTTTAAGTCATGGTTTGTACAAGTTTCATTTGCTGTTGGGGTGAAACTGTGGTCCATGTGGACGGGGCCAGGCAGCACAGGTCAGATCTCATGGTAATGAATCCCTGGGGCCCAGCTCACCTGCCCTGGGAGATCAGGTGAGTCAAACACAGTCGGTTTGTCTCTCCCTTACCCTAGAACGGTCCAGCAAGACAGCAACCACCCCAGGGTGCCACCTCCTCCAGGAAGCTTCCCTGGTCCTACTCACCCTGCACTGAATCACATCATTTCCTGCTCTGCAGTGTCACGCTGCCTCAAGGGTGTCTGTTGCCTTTCCTCAGTCTTTCCATCTTATCAGAGTTGCCCTCCATCAGCCACCCTCCGCTGGACGTGTTCTCCAGGCTGGGGGCTGAAGGAGGAATGACTCCCTGTTTCACTCCCTCCTACTGACCTGCCACTGGCAAATCTAGTCCTGTCACAGCCAGCTTAAACTCCTTCAATGGAAAAAAGTTTCCCCCATGGTCTTGTCCTGCTGCCTGGACTTGGGGTCAACAGATTTAGCAAATAAAACTGGAACCCAGTTTCAGTTAAATTTCAGTAAACAGAGGAAAAGTTTGCAGTGTTAGTAAGCCTCCTGCGATAGTTCAGACGTATTTATGTTAAAAGTTATTTGTTGTTGACCTGAAATGAAAACGTTACCCCTCCCTGCCGAGGCTCTCACCTGCTCTGCCCAGCCCGACCAGGATTGCTGTGTCCACATCACAAGGGTGGGACTCATCACTTCTATTTCCAGAAAGCCCTACAGGTGTTCCTATGGAAGGCTCAGGGTTGGGACCCCTGCTCTGTGCTTGACTAGGCCTGTCGGCGTGCTGCCCACACTTTCTGCACGAGCCTTCCCTCAGATCCCTCCACTGTGACTCATTCAGCATTACATTCTAAGACAGGGTCATGTGTCATTCCCTCTAGAAGCTCTCCCAGCACCCATCCCCACTGGGACCCCTGAAGGCTCTGAGCATGCTCCTTAACGCACCCATTGTCCTGTGCTGTTGGTTTTTGTCTCCTTTTGGACTCTAGCCACATTCCTAGCAGGCATATTGCTGTGCCTGCCTCCTAGGGTAGTTCCTGACACATTGTAGAGCTCACTACAAGTTCAGTGAATTGAATATTCAAGCGTTGTAAGTGGATTAAAATTCCCTGCAGTCCTTAAAAGTCTGCTGGTATTCTAGTTTAGGAGCTAGAGGGAAACTAAAAGTGATTGTTCATGTTCACACCTTGACAACACTCAGACCCGAGTCCTTTGCTTTTAACAGTGTTCCTAGCTCCTTACTCCTGCTCATCCATGAATGCATAAATCCGTCCATCATCCATCCACCCACCTGCTCATCAAACTAGTTACCTGTCCACCTATCCGCCCACCCATCCATCCATCAATTCACTCATTTGTTCATTCATGCACTCATTTAACAAAAACCTAAAGAATGCCCATTATATTCAGGCAAAGGCAAATAACAATAATAATAATGATAAGTGATTCCTGCCTCAGCTCGTAGTCCATCTGGGAGGACTGGCATATACAAATAATTAGGGTAATTTTTGTATTTTAGTTTCTAAATTGGTTATGTGATTTGCAAATATTTTCTCCCCACCTGTAGCTGGTCTTTTTATTCTCTTAACAGCAACTCTACAGAGCAGAAGTTGTAAATTTCGATAAAGGCCAGTTTTTCAATGTTTTCTTTTATGGATTTTGCTTTTGGTATCCTGGCCCAAATGAATTCCCAAATCCAAGATCACATATATTTTCTCCTATGATTCTAGAATTTTTATATTTTATGTTTTACTTTTAGGTTGATGATCTTTTTTAAATTAATTTTAATATAAGATGTGAGCCATGGAACAGAGTTCCTGTTTTTTATAGATGAATATCCAATTATTCCAGCACAATTTTTTTAAAGAATGTTTACTCCATTGAATTGGTTTTACAACTTTGTCAAAAAGCAATGGGCTGTATCTGTGTGGATCTGTATCTGGGTTCTCTATTCTACTCCACTGATCTTTCCTTTAGCCAATCCTATGAGGTGTTGATCACTCTATGGCAAATCTTAAAGTAGAGTGGATGAGTCCTCCAGCTTTGCTCTGTTTTGGTTATAGCTATTCTAGCTCTTTTGCCTTTCAATATAAGTTTTAGAATCATCTTGTTAACATCTTGTTTTTTAAATCATGCTGGGGTTCTGACTGAAATTGCTGTGGAAGTATAAATCAGATTTGGGGGGAATCGGCATCCTAATAATATTAAGCTTTTTCAATCCTAGAATTCTGTATTTCTCTCCATTTATTTAGGTCATCTTCGGTTTCTTTTCATCACTGTTTTATAGTCCTGAGCATGCAGATCCTACATAATTATAGGCAATTTTAAAGCCTAACTAAAAGTGTTCCCAAAGAGCAAGAAACTTAGATCAGAGACTCATTTATTCTTCCTAAGGAGACCAGGAAATCTTCACACAGCAGTAAAGGGAGCCTTGAAGAGGAGTTCCGCTCATGGTGACAACTGCTGAGACCAGTGTTTTAGACGGGGGTGCACGTGGAGAGGGCCATGCTGGAGTTCTGGTTCAAGCAGACATCGTGTTGAAAAGCATGGTTGGAGTCAGGAGTGGAGGGCCTTGCATGTCGTACTTAGGCACTTGGATGCTATCTTCTGAGACAGGCAGGCAATATTGCATTGAGGTCTCTGGGTGCAACAGTCAGGCCTTGCTGTCCCCCATGGCTGTTTTGCTGGAAAAGCTGATAGGCCACCGACACATCAGTGGCCTACCCTTTCAGGCTCCTGAGCATCTTTACAGAGTTCTAAAACTTTGTGAGGGGTTCGAGGGATTTGGGGACCAATCAAGGACAAACATATGACCGCAAGAGACAGTAACACACACAAGCCTTATTGAGGTAGTGTTTTGAAGTGTTCCAATGTAGGGGAACTCCCTCATGCTATGAAACTATCCACAGGCTTACAGCGTAGAGTTCAAGAACAATCCAAACAGGAAGAAGAGCAAGGGAGATCTCAGGGGAGAGGGGCAACAGAGAGGGAGCTTACCCCTTAGAGGATGCTGCTCAGCAGCGTGAGGGGGAACCTCTGGGTCAGAAAGCTCCTAAGGCCAGCGGCAGCTTGGGGCCTTATAATCTTATCGGTAGGTAACATCTGTCCCCTGAGGTTTTGCAGGATATGTAAAGCTGACAGGCTCTAAATGGCTAAAAAAAAAAAAAATGCTTGTTTGGGTTATTTTTAAAACAATTCATGTGTAAGAAATTGAGTTTGGTACCAGCAGGCTTTTGAGCCAAGGGCTTACAGCCTGCAGCGAAGAAATAAACCACTTGGAGGCTTATAAAACACATATTGAGGGTGCAACAGCCTGCTGAGCACGAGACCCGTTCTGGTCTCCCAGGCACAGGCACAGGGCTCTCTCCTGAGGCTCAGTCGCAGCTCAGAACGGCTCACCAGGGGACACTGAAACTGAGACACAGACTTTACTTATCAGCATGCACATTGTGTTGATAATCTCAGTTTTCAAAGTTAGATACTGAAAACATCCTTTACAGTACAATGAATTTCCATGGCTGAGATCATCTTACCAACATTCAGTTCAACTCAGGAGACGTATTTTCCTGATTTTGCTTTTTTTAACCAAGAAGTCACTATTTTACCAAAAGGTCATAAAGCAGCATCATCAGATATAATCTTCATTGCGTAGTTTATCATATTAACAAGGCTCTTTATTTAGGTTGCTGACATGAAATTTGTCTTTATTTTTTCTTCTCTTTTTTAGCTGAGAGGTTTTCTAATGACTTTACCGCGAAAAAGACAATCTTTTCAAAGTAAATCTCTTGTGAGACTTAAAGACGTCACTGCTTATATGTGGGAAAAGACCCTCACCTTTCTGAGACTGAAAGCACCAAAGTTAGAAGAGGCTGAGATGGTTGAGAATCACGTAAGCTGTGGGATCTTGGGTTACTGAGCGTGATAGCACACTCAAGACGATGGTTTCATTGTAGAATTTTGGTTTCAATTATCAAAGCATGAGTATGTTTCCATACCAGATCTCATTGCAAAGCGACAAAATGAGTTTCAATCATAGTGGAACTCATGGAATTTTCCCTTGAAATTCTAAAGCACTTTACAGATTACCAAGCACATTCTCCTGCATTAACTCACTGTATCCTTATAATGACCTGTACAGTTGGAAAGATGGAGTTTATGGTTTTCCCTAGGACACAGACATGCTGTATTCTGCCCCCTGAGTTAGTTATTTGCTTGTGGTGCCTGCTATCAAACCCAAATTTCTACCCAAAACATGGAGCCTTAGGTGCATTGTTTGAGTTATCCCAGATATGGCTGTAGGCAAATCAAACCAGATGTTTGCACACTGAACACTCACTTTCTTCCATGGCTTATGTATTAGTTCGTTTTTACACTGCTGATAAAGACATACCCAAAACTGGGAACAAAAATAAGTTTAATTGAACTTACAGTTCCAAATGGCTTGGGAGGCCTCAGATTCATGGTGGGAGGTGAAAGGCCCTTCTTACACGGTGGCGGCAAGGGAAAAATGATTAAGATGCAAAAGTGGAAATCCCTGATAAACCATCAGATCTTTAACTATCACAAGAATAGCATGGGAAAGATCAGCCCCTGTGATTCAATTACCTCCCACTAGGTCCCTCCCACAACATGTGGGAATTCTGGGAGATACAATTCAAGTTGAGATTTGAATGGGGACACAGCCAAACAATATCATTTCTTCCCTGACCCCTCCAAATCTCATGTTCCCACATTTCAAAACCAAGTAATTATGATTTCCCAACAGTCTCCCAAAGTCTTAACTCATTTCAGCATTAACCCAAAAGTCCACAGTCCAAAGTCTCTTCTGAGACAAGACAAGTCCCTTCTGCCTATAAGCCTGTAAAATCAAAAACTAGCTAGTTACTTCCTAGATACAATGGAGGTACAAGTATTGGGTAAATACAGGCATTCCAAATGGGACAAATTGGCCAAAACAAAGGGGTTACAGGCCCCATACAAGTCCAAGATCCAACAAAGCAATCCAATTTTAAAGCTCCAAAATGAAATCCTTTGACTCCAGGTATCACATGCAGGTCATGCTGATTGAAGAGGTGGGTTCCCATGGTCTTGGGCAGCTCTGTCCCTGTAGCTTTGCAGGGTACAGCCTCCCTCCAGGCTGCTTTCATGGGCTGGCATTGAGTGTCTGTGGCTTTTCCAGGCACACAGTGCAAGCTGTCGGAAGATCTACCGTTCTGGGGTCTGGAGGATAGTGGCCCTCTTCTCACAGCCCCACTAGGTCCCTTCTACACTCCCCTAGCAGAGGTTCTCCATGAGGGCCCCCACCCTTACAGAAAACTTTTGCCTAGGCATCCAGGCATTTCCATACATCTTCTGAAATCTAGGCTGAGGTTTCCAAACCTCAATTCTTGACTTCTGTGCACCTGCAGGCTCAACACCACATGGAAGCTGCCAAAGCCTGGGGCTTCCACCCTCTGAAGCCACAGTTTGAGTTGTACATTTGCCCTTTTCAGCCATGGCTGGAGCAGCTGGGACACAGGGCACCACGTCTCTAGGCTGCACACAGCACTGAGGCCCTGGGCCTAGCCCACGACACCACTTTTTCCTCCTGGGCCTCCAGGCTTGTGATGGGAGGGGCTGCTGTGAAGTTCTCTGACATGGCCTGGAGAAATTTTTCTCATGGTTTTGGGGATTAACATTAGGCTCCTTGCTACTTATGCAAAGTTCTGCAGCTGGCTTGAACTTCTCCCCAGAAAATGAGTTTTTCTCTTCTACTGCATTGTCAGGCTGCACTTTTTTTTAAACTTTTATGCTCCATTTCCCTTTTAAAATTGAATGTTTTAACAGCACCCAAGTCACATCTTGAATGCTTTGCTGCTTAGACATTTCTACCAAATACCCTAAATCATCACTCTCAAGTTCAAAGTTCCACAAATCTCTAGGGCAGGGGCAAAATGCCACCAGTCTCTGCTAAAACATAACAAGAGTCCTCTTTGCTCCAGTTCCCAACAAGTTTCTTATCTGCATCTGAGAGCACCTCAGTCTGGACCTTATTGTTCATATCACTATCAACATTTTTGTCAAAGCCATTCAACAAGTCTCTAGGAAGTTCTGAACTTTCCCACATTTTCCTGTCTTGTTCTGAGCCCTCCAAACTATTCCAACCTCTGCCTGTTACCCAGTTCCAAAGTCACCTGCACATTTTTTGGTATCTTTTCAGGAATGCCCCACTCTACTGGTACCAATTTACTGTATTAGTTCATTTTCACACTGCTGATAAAGACATACCCAAAACTGGGGACAAAAAGAGGTTTAATTGGACTTATTGTTCCACATGGCTGGGAGGCCTCAGAATCATAGCAAAAGGCAAAAGGCACTTCTTACATGAAGGCAGCAAGAGAAAAATGAGCAAGATGCAAAAGCAGAAACTCCTGATAAACCATCAGATCTCATGAGACTTATTCACTATCACAAGAATAGTACAGGAAAGACCAGCCCCCATGATTCAGTTACCTCCCCCTAGGTCCCTCCCACAACAGATAGGAATTCTGGGAGATACAATTCAAGTTGAGATTTGAAATGGGGACGCAGCCAAACCCTATCAGCTGATACTTAGGTATCATCCAGTGAGGTTCTGAAGGCAGTCATATGTAATCACGGTACTGTACATTTTGATAGGGCTTTACTCTCTGTCGTGTGCTTCCCCATCCATTATTGCCTTTATTTGTTTTGAACAGTACTCAATAAAGATTTATTAATTGAAGGGATGGAAGAATGACCTCATTTTCCCATAGCAGCACTGTGCATTATTGTCTTTAAATCCATTCAATAGTTTTTTATGTAGGCATTGTTAACTGTAGCATTTATATACATATCTGTATATGCACATTATTATTGAAGCAACTGAGATATAGAGACATAAGAGCAGGCCCAGCACCCAAGTCTTCTGATTTGAGGCAGGGTCAGTATGTTTCCTAACATAGCACAATACCATCTACAGATGGTACCTCTAAATGTTTCACATAATGAGGAAAGAGGGAAAATGAGATTCTCAAATGAATTTACTAATCTAATTTTCTTCCCTTCAGAATTACTACTTGGATGAATTTGAAAATCTGTTAGACGAACTTCTGATGAAGATTAATGATTTGTCTGACAGCCTACAACTCCCTCTTCTGGAAAAAACATCCAACAGCCCAGGGGAGGCAAGGGCAGAAGAGAGTCCCTTGGTGGACATTTCCAGTTACTAAGCTACTAAAGTAAGACCATGCAAAATTATTTACATCAATATTTTTTACAGCAATTTCAGTTCTTAATGGAGTTTTTGAATACTTGTTGTTCCAAAATATAAGGCCCATTTGCATAAATATTATCTAAGGAATCATATTGCTGATAAGATATGCTCTAGCCAGAACTGAAGAAACACTTAATAATTTAAAGTGCATAATGTGACTTCCAGTTTAAAATGGTAGCATAAGTATCTTATCTGCTCCTTACTTCTAATTACAACTGAAATCAACAAAGGGATTGAGAAGTAGAAATAGAAACTCAATCTTCCCAGATACAAAAAAAAAAAAAAAAAAATCTATGGCCCAGAATATGACCAGTAATCTGAGAATAGATGCCAAGAACAGTAAAAATTAGACCAAAAGGAGAAAAGATGCTACCATTTCCAAGAACACACAGAATTCTCCAAGTTAAACAGTGTATCTGGAAGAGCCAAAAAAGGCCCCTGGTTTAGAAGAAAATATTATAGAGCAAAAAGTAGTTTAAAGAATCTCCCTGAACCCTAATGCCACAACGTTCTTAGGAAATAGGACTGAAGGACAAAACATGCAGGAAGCCATCTTTGTAGGAAGTTGTTTGTTGATGTGGTTACCTAGAGGAGGAACCACTGGTGATTCATAGACCTAGAGTCACACCACTTGCAAACTATAGAAAAATCAACACAAATAGACACACCATGTGCCAGGTACACAATGAAAAGGAAAGATGAGTGCTGTGCCCCAATGAGAAATAGCTTCCAGTGGTAACTTCCCTGAGATCCAGAGACATACTGTGCTGGCCCAGAGCAATCATGTTCATATGGCTGAGTGGCAATGAAGGAGCTCTCTGAAGGCAGAGGAGGACATGAGGTACCTGCTACAAACTCTCTGCCCCAGCCCTTCCCTGGCCCTAATTCACAACAACCCAGGGAAGAGCAGCATCCTTTATGAAAAGATGAACTTCTACGTGTAGAGAGGAATAGTAATAATAAAAGCAAACAATTACTGGATCTATGCAAATCTGCTTCAGGAAAAAGTGGTCTATAAAAATGACCAGAAGAGAAGATGAAGGGTATAACTTTGAAAACAATTGTCATCAACAGGTAACCAAGATGTTCTCCACACAAAAAGTAAATTAATGGGAAAAAAAAACTGTCTCTTTGAAAGGAGAGTGAAAGCCAAAATGAAAGACCTCCAAGATGAAATAAAGAGAAAATGAATTAACAGAGTTAAGAAAAGAAATGGAAAAGAAAAAAATAAAGTAGATGGATTCACAGAAAAGAGAAGAAATTATATGGATGACATGTTTGAGAAAATTCTGCAAAAGAGAAAAAGTTAAAATCGATTTTAGGAAAAGTAATACCCATGGAAATCAGACCAGGAAGAATGTGCATAAGACAAGGAAAGGGTATCTATAGTTAGTGTCTCCCCCAAAAAAACTCAGGAAATTTGAACAGGAAAAATATTTTAAACTATAATTTTTTTTACTATATTGGAAAAGAGATATAGACCTATATATTTAAAAAGGAACTGTGTCCCAGGGAAGAATGGATTCACATCTATTAATACTAGAATATGAGTGGGTGTAGTGGGTCATGCCTATAATCCCAGCATTTGGGAGGCCAAGGCAGAAGGACTGCTTGAGCCCAGGAGTTCAAGACCAGCCTGAGCAATATAGTGAAACCCCATCTCTACAAAAAAAAAAAAAAAAAAAAAAAGCTGGGCGTGGTGGTGCATGCCTGTGATCCCATCTACTCAGAAGGCTGAGATGGAAGGATTACTGGGGTCCAGGAGGTAGAGGCTGCAATGAGTGGTGATCTGACCTAGGTGACAGAGTGAGACCACATCTCAAAAAAAAAAGGAACTAAAACACAGCCTAATAAAGTCACTGGACTTAAAAAAGATAATCCTACTGACACCCAGATACCTCCTACCCCCAAAAATCAAGTAACCTCCATATGTTTTTAAATTATTTAAATTATTTAGTAATTATTATTATTGTTTTGTAAAACATAAAATAAAATTGGGCCAGACGTGGTGGCTCATGCCTGTAATCCCAGCATTTTGAGAGGCCGAGGCAGGCAGACCACAAGGTCAGGAGATCGAGACCATCCTGGCTAACACGGTGAAACCTGGTCTCTACTAAAAATTACAAAAAATTAGCCTGGTATGGTGGCACACGCCTGTAGTCCCAGCTACTCGGGAGGCTGAGGCAGAGAATCGCTTGAACCTGGGAGGTAGAGGTTGCAGTGAGCTGAGATCATGCCACTGCACTCCAGCCTGGGCAACAGAGTGAGACTCTGTCTCAAAAAATAAAATAAAATAAAATAGAGGATTTATATAGAGAAAAAAAGATGGGATAGTATTTACTATATTTGTAACATAAAAATGAAAAAAATGCAATTAAAAATTTTAGAAGAAAGCTAATCATGTGTATTTATATTTAAACCATAATATATATATTGTTATTTTTGGATGATAGGATTAAAACAAACAAAGGACAATGTAAGTGCTTAGCAGAAAGCACTGACAGAGGAAAACCCATTGGTATAATGTAGAGCAACAACAAATAAAAGTAAACTAAGTATGTATTCAACTCAAACAGGAAAAATTCACAACACACACAAGTATACACACAGACATACGCACTAAGCAAAACAGAAGCAAAGAAGTTGGAAGAATGAAAGTATAATTAATGACATCAACAGCAAAATGAAGTAATCCAAGAGATTATTCTTTTTACAAACAATTAAATGACAAATTATTAGCTAACATATCTAAACATGATGAACAAAGTGAGTACAATACATATACAAAATAAAAATGGAAACAGAAAATAACCTTAAGGAAATTAAATAAATTATAACATTTTGGAAGTAGAAAACAGTTATCAGTGTTCATTATGCAACAAACTGACTTGAATAGAGATAGAAATCTGAAACAGCATTTGAATTTCTGTCCCTCCAAAAGCACCAATCCCAGATGGTTTCACAGAGAAAATACACCAAACTATTAAGAAGCACGTAAGTCCAGAACAATTTTCAAACTGTGCCACAGCAGAGACAGAAGAAGAGCTTCCAAGTGTGTTTTTATGAAACGAACAATTTATTGATCTAAAAACTGGACAAAAATATTCCAAATTAAAACTACATGCCAGTCTTATTGATTTTTGATACCAAAAATCTAAATAAAACATTAACACATAGTCTCCAGCAGCAGAGTAAGAAAATTATATTCCATGATCATCAGTATTAAATCAGGATATAAAGGCTTTAATATTTAAAGCATATTAATAACTAGGCCGGATGTGGTGGCTCACACCTGTAATCCCAGTGCTTTGGGAGGCCAAGGCAGGTGGATCACTTGAGGCCAGGAATTCAAGACTAGTCTGGCCAACGTGGAAAAACCCTCTCTCTACTAAAAATACAAGCAATTAGCCAGGCAAGGTGCATCTTGTAATCCCAGCTACTCAGGAGGCTGAGGCATGAGAATCTCTCGAACCTAGAAGATGGAGGTTGCCTTGAGCAGAGATCACGCCACTGCACTTCCAACCTGGGCAACAGAATAAAGAAAATAAAAATAAATGAATAAAATGAAAACAAATAAATAAATAAAAATAAATGAAATAAAATAAGAATATATTGATAACCTTCACCAAAAAGGGAGGAAACTATCATTTGATATTTTTCCATGGCTGCATTTGATAAAATTCAACATTCATTCCTAATTTTTAAAACATATTCTTAATAAAAATGAAATTGGTATTTTTTTTAAAATATAGGAATATAACTCAAGTTAAATGCCAGTATTATATTTAATAATACAACATCAGAGCCTTTACTACTAAGGCTAAGGACAAAAAGATTGTCAATTCAAAAGTCCTACAACAGGCCGGGCACAGTGGCTCCCACCTATAATACAAGCACTTTAGGAGGCCAAGGCTGGTGGATCATGTGAACTCGGGAGTTCAAGACCAATCTGGGCAACATAATGAGATCCTGTCTCTACAAAAAATGCAAAATTAGCCAGGTGTGGTGGCACAAATCTCTAGTTCCAGGTACTTGGAAAGCTGAGGAGGGAGAATCCCTTGAGGTGGGGAAGCCAAGGCTGCAGTGAGCCATGATTATGCCACTGCACTCCAGCCTGGGCAACAGAGTGAAAACCTGTCTCCAAAAAGAAAAAACAAACAAATGAAAACAAAATCCCACCACAGCATTTTAAAGGGGTATGCCTCATCTCATTCCTATAAACCCACTTAATTTGTTTATATATTTATTTTATAGCTCATATAGCTAGCAAGAACTTTAAATTTATCATATGGTCGGGTAGTCTTTTATACATACAACACACACTATTGCGAGTCCTTACACAGCTACAACACAGAATCTATACTAATTTCCTATGGCTGAGAAAATAATTTCCCTCAAATGATGGTGGAGGCCTGTAGGTGCTGTGTCTTTGCCCTTTTGACTTACTCTCCCTGGGTATGAGTGGGACGTTTTCAGCAACAATGCAATGACAACTTTGGGTTCATTCCCCAGGAAAACAATACTTTCTGGACTATCACTTTATGAGGCATTTATCAAAAGTATGTCTGGCAAAAAGTCAGTGCTGCCAGGTGCGGGCCTCTCTCCCCTGGCTCCCAGGTGGGTTTCTGCCTGCAGAACTCAAGTTTCTGCGACATGCGTTTAACTGGCCTCACTGGGAAAGAACCAGGAACGTCACTGGTCTTAGAATAGGCCAAGCAAGCCAGACGTTACAGAACAGACCCTCTTTTGTGTGAGAGGATCTGAGGAAACAATTCGTTTGAATTTCCTAACTTCAAGGCATTTGTTTCTTCATCTTAACCATTAATAATTAAGATTTGTATCTTTATAAACTAGAAGGATTGGATGCCCTGGAGCTATCAATAACCACCTACAAATCATATTGTTCTTTGTATTTTTTAAGTGACTCATGGCAACAAAATGCGGTGAGCTGCCAGCCCCCACTTTCTCCCCCTTGCCAGCTCGGTCCCCTTAACGGTTCTTGGCTCTCTGTGGCCTCTCAGCTATGTAGCCTTGGACCCCAAGGACAGCTCCCAGCCGGGGGCTGCTGCTGATTGCGCAGAAGGACCTCAGAGCTCTTGCCCGGCTCCCTGCTTGGGCCTCTTCTCTACTGCAGTGACTCACCACTTTGGAGGAGCTGGCTGGGCCACTAGTCAGTAGATGCAATTTAGAGATGTCAGAAGGGTTTTTCCTCCACATATTTTCCTCTTGATTTGCTTCTGTAAATACGATTGCAATTGCGTAAGGCAGGAACATCCAGAGGGGAGCGCCTGACCTCGGGCCACAGAGTCTTTCCTAGAGGATTTTTGGTTCTTTATTTCAGTGCAATTCCTTAGCACGTACCTGTCAGGAGGAAGTTGAGATGTTTTTTATAACTGGAAAATCTGTATTCCCTTTCACATTTGGGGTCCCCAACACAATTTGTGAAGACTGGTGTGCCACAGTCTACAGCCACTCTTTTCAGCAAAGTTTGTGCTTTAACTCTGCTTGTCAGTGTTACTTAGGAGCAGAAAACCATCAAGAGGGTGAATTTTCTCTCAGCTTCTTCTCTTAACTTGCCAGTTTGTAGAATAATGAGAAAACTTAGAATACTTAGTTTTTCCCAATGCTTTTAGATAACCCCCATCACAGGTGGCTGTCACAGAGCTTCCTCAAATCTAAAAGTTTTGTAATTATAGTTGGGTTTTGTAAGCTTACTGAATCTTCAGTGACTTCAGTATTTTCTAATGGATGATGCAAGGTATCTGAACACTAAGTTTTAATCCTTGAGGAAGAAGCAGTCTAGAATGGGGCTTTTTAAAAGGAAATACAGGCCAGGCACAGTGGCTCACACCTTTAATCCCAGAGCTTTGGGAGGCCAAGGAGTTTGAGACCAGCCTGGTCAACATGGTGAAACCCCATCCCTCCTACATACACAAAAATTAGCTGGGTGTGGTAGTGGGTGCCTATAATCCCAGCTACTCAAGAGGCTGAGGCAGGAGAATCGCTTGAACCCAGGAAGCAGAGGTTGCAGTGAGCCGAGATAGCACCACTGCACTCCAGCCTGGGCGACACAGTGATACTCTGTCTCAAAAAAAAAAAAAAGGAAATATCAACTCAGCCTGAACATGTAGAAAGTATGATGGCCTAGAGATGCCCCAACTTCTGCTGATAAACATAGAGGTCAGGCAGGTCTGAGGGATGAACAACTGTGGAGTGTGATTCAGTTTTAACCACTGGCTGGGGGACTATGAAAGCAAACTTCTTCGTGTCTTTACATCCTGCTCTGTAAAAGGAGGACACTGGTAGGGCCTCTCCCGTGAAACCGCTGAGAAAGGTAAAGGAGTTTGTGTCTGCATGCTGTAAGTGCTCTCTATAGCTTTCATATAGACTATTAAAACTTTCATGTTTCATGCATTCCTCAAGTATTTTTGTGCCAGGCACAATTCTAGAGGCTGGGAATCTGAAGATGAACAACATTGACTTGAAAGTAAACTATGTCCACCCAGAAAACATTATATTCCTGGAACTTGGAAAATACAAATCTCAAAATTATGGACAAAACCCTTAGCAACCTTTGTATCCACTCAGAACTATGTTCTGATGTGGTTCTTCAGGTGAAGCCGACAGGGGCCGGTAAGGATGCAAGCATCAAGTTAAAATGAGGTATGTTCAGGAAGAATGCTTCCCAGAATTCCCAGACTCCATTCAGTATGTTAAGGACCAGTATATTCCTGGACTTAACTAAAAATGATCATTCTCACCTGCTGTCACATCCTGGTTCTGCCCTTGCTGAGTTCTCATGACTTTCTCTCCACCACTTTGGCTTCCACAGAATCCAGCACTCAGTAAATATTTAGTGAACTGATTATTGAGCAAAAAATAAGTGGTACATGATGTATATGGATAGAAAAGGGCAACTAATAAAGCAAGCACGGGAAAATGCTAATAGGTGGCTCTGGAAAGGGTCGCTGAGGGCTTCTTGTAACTTTCTTGTTAAGTTTAAAATTATTTCCAAGTGAAATGCATAAAAAGAAAGCTATTATATTACTCAAGTAAAGAGAGAACAAAATGATAGGGTCATGGTTGTAAGATATGATTTGTTTTAATGGTTCTTACTGTTTTTTTCTAAGATTTTCTATATTTCTAAATATATCTTGGAATTTTTTCCATGGTGAACATCACAAGAAAAGCTAATTAAATTTAGAAGAACTAACTATGGCTTACAAATACTTAATATATTAGAAGTGGGAATCGCTTAAAACCTAGACGGAAATGTTGAAGCAGACAGCCTTCTGAAATGAATTCTCTCTGCTTTCATGGATTATACTAAGTCTTCCCGGGTCGACTTCACAAGCAGGAATGTTTTTGTGGCTGCTGATTCATTCCTTCCTGGCAGACATAGCTCCAATGAAGTTGAAATATTATTGTTAATCCCTTTTATTTAGAAGTGAGCTAGAATGGCACTCGAGGCACTAAGGATATAAACCAGAGCTTCTGTATTACTGTGAACACATAATTCATTTACTTGGGCCAAATTGTCTCCTAGCAGGGTTCAAGAAAGTTGAATTCTCAAGAACTCAAATGCACTGTCAGCTGGCTTCTTTTGGAAGTTTCTGTTTCAATTTGGAGGCTTGCAAACTACAGTAATTTCCCAAAAGAATATGGAAAATACTGTATTAGTTTGCTAAGGCTGCCATGACAAAGTGCCACAAACAGAAATGTATTCTCTTACAGTCTGGAGGCCAGAAGTCCAAGGTCAGGGTGTCAGCAGGGCCACGCTCCCTCTGAAGGCCCTGGCGAAGGATCTGTTGTGGGCTGCTCTCCAGCTTCCCTTAGCTCCTTAATTTGTGGCAGTGTAATTCTCATTTTTACAGGGCATTCTCTCTGGGTGCCCAAATTTTCTCTTTTTATAAGGACACAATCATACTGGATTAGGACCCACCCTAATGACCTCATCTTAACTTGATCATCAGGAAAATAAGGTCCCATTCACTGGTACCGAGGGTTAGCATTTTAACCTCCTTTTTTATTCTGGAGGAAGAACAATTCAATCCATAGCAAATACATTTAAGAAAATGTAAATTTTTGAAGACAAGTATTATAGTTTTCCATTAACTCCAGCTTTTTGAAAAATTCAATTTCATTCATCTGACAAAATTAAAACAAAATACTCAAAAAATTTGCAAGCTCTTCTTTTTTACTCTGTGTAGATCTTAATTTAGGGATGCTTTTATAAGAATGATGTTTATATGTTGGTACATGTTGATTATCATTAAGATTACAAAATAGGTAGATTATCTGGGTTCTCTGACTTTGGGAAAGATCAGGTAATAATAAAAGATGATTTTTTTTGCAATTTTAAATAAGAATTTTAAATAGAAATACCATTGGGTCTTCCCGAAAATACTACATAGCAATCAATGTATATTCCCAATGCCTAAGTTACAGAACGCAGGAATGTAGGAGGACCTCTGAGGTCACAAGCTCCTGCTGCCTCCTCGGGTAAGTGACTCATTCTCAAGGGATAAAATCACTTAAGAATCCCAGAGGACATACCTCATCCATATCACCAACACAACACCTTTAATAAAGATGGAATCCATTTTTCCAGCAGTTTGAGAGTGAGTGTCCATCTTTGGTAAAATCTACTACAGCAGTTCTCATGGTTTTGCACTCTTAGCTATAGCCTGAATAATTTATTACTCAGCATATAGTTGAAAGCCTTGAAAATTAATTGGTTTTAAGTAAGACCAAGGAGAGGAATAATTAGAGCAGATTCAAGGGTTTCCCTATTACAAAGCCATGTTCATTCAACCACTATCCCACATCCCAGTAGACTTTTCTTGAGTGGAAGACAGAGGGTCCAAGTTACAGCCAGCACTCAAGAGTGTACCAGTGTCATTCACTACACCAGTGTGGAGATTTATTCTCTCCGATCTTCAGAATTCAAGTAAATATAGAATGAGGTTATACAAATCTCTGGGACTGTAGGAAGGAACCCTTTTCTCATGGTGACCTTCTTCTTGGCTTCTCTTGCTAGTTTAGAATCAACTTAAATATCACTGAAATACTAGCCCTTGTCCTTGAAAAAGTAGAGACCTTGGAAAGTTTTTGCTGCAGTTGTCCTGAGTTGAATCATTTTCCAGAGATTTGTGCTTGCCCAGGCCTCCTTGCAGCCTCTTCTTTCATAAGTTACTGCATTGTTTTTGACTACCATTCTGGTCCTGTTGCCAGGCAGGAGTAAGGAAATGTAATTATTAAAGTTTAGGAATGTGCACTGACCTTTAAAGAAACTACCCACACCTTGCACCCTGCAGAAGTTGAGCATCTTTTTTCAAAAGCTGTGGGTGACATAATTTATAACTCTCATAGGCAGCTGGTTTCTTGGATAGTGGATCAGAGTGGAGAGGGGAGGAACTAGATGCCTTGCACAGAAGGTGGTTATACTATACTATCCAGCCACAGCAATCGACACCATGTGGTCCTCACAGAGTGGAAGAGACGAAGGTCTTTGGAACAGAATAGATCCCAGAAATAAAAGATCCCAGAATGGACTCACACAAATGTGCCAAACTCATTTTGACAAAGCTGCTGAAGCAATTCAATGAAGGAAGAATAGCATTTCTGACAATGTTACTGGAACAATTAAACATCCAAAAGCAAAAGAAAACAAAAAGAACTTAGACCTACACCTCATATCATATGCAAAAGTAACTCGAAATGAATCATGAACAATGTTTTATGCAAGACATAAACCTATCAAATTTGGGGGAGAAAAAACAAAGGAGAAAATCGGAACAATCTATAAAAGAAGAAATAGATAAATTGGAACTTTAAAAATTAAAAACTTTTGTTCTGCAAATGACCTTGTTAAGAGGATAGAAGGACAATCCACAGACTGGAGGGAAGTATTTGCAGACCACATATTCAACAAAGGACTAGTATCTACAATATATAAAGAAGCCTTGGAATTCAACAGTAAAGATACAAATAATCTAATTAGAAAATGGACCAAAAAAAAAAAATGAACAGATCACACCACTGCACTCCAGCCTGGCGACAGAGCAAGACTCCATCTCAAAATAAATAAATAAACAAACAAATAAATAAATAAATAGACATTTCACTGAAGAAGACGTACAGATGGCAAACACCTGGAAAGATGTGACTATCACTAGCCATTAGGGAAATGCAAATTAAGACCATAATGATATAACACCACATACCTTAGAAAGACTAAAATAAAAAATAATGACAACACCAAGTGCGGGCAAGGATGCAGAGACCACATCACTCATACATGACTGGTGGGAATGTAAACTTGTATTCCCACCAGTACAGTAACTATGGGGAATAGTTTGGCAGTTTCTTGTGAAAGGAAACATGAAACCTTATCACCCAGAAATTGTCTGGATCATAGATCCCAAAGAAGTGAAGACTTAGGTTTACATAAAAATATGTGCGTGAAGTTCACAGCAGCTTTATTTGTGACACCTTGGAACTAGAAATAGCTTTCACCGAGTGGATGGTTAAACAAACTGTGGTCCCTTCATATCATGAGATGCTACTAAGCAACAAAGACAAAAAGACTAGTGATGCACACAACCACCTGGGTGACTCTCCAGAGAATTATACTGAGTGAGTGCAAAAAGCTGAACTCAAAAGATTACATACTAGATTCTATTTATACTTTTTTTTTTTTTTTTGAGGCAGAGTCTCACTCTCTCACCCAGACTGGAGTGCAGTGGTGTGATCTTGGCTACTGCAACCTCCACCTGTCAGGTTCAAGTGATTTTCGTGCCTCAGCCTACCGAGTAGCTGGGATTACAGGTGCACACCACCACACCTGGCTAATTTTTGTATTTTTAGTAGAGACGAGGTTTCACCATGTTGGCCAGGCTGGTCTCAAACTCCTGACCTCAAGCAGTCCACCCACCTCGGCCTCCCAAAGTGCTGGGATTATAGGCGTGAGCCGCCACACTTGGCCAATATAACATTCCTAAAATGACAAAATTACCGATGTGGAAAGCAGTTCATGGTTGCCAGAAGTCAGGGATGAAAAGAGAGTGAGGAAGGAGGAAGGCTTAGGTGTGTCTATTAAAGGACAGCAGATGGGATCTTAGTGATGAAATGTTCTTTGCCTTAATTGTATCAATGTCAGTATCTTGGCTGAGATATTGTTTTGTAATTTTGCAAGATGTAACCATTGAGGAAAATCTGGTAAAAGATACATAGGAATGTTCTGTA
Organism: Cacajao melanocephalus; assembly: GCA_963573385.1. Classification (NCBI taxonomy): domain Eukaryota; kingdom Metazoa; phylum Chordata; class Mammalia; order Primates; family Pitheciidae; genus Cacajao; species Cacajao melanocephalus. Next base: position 66,394 of record CAUYLG010027854.1, on the reverse strand, counting down.
TTATGTCTTACCACTGTGTGTGAATCTACAATTATCTTAAAGTACAAAAATATAATTAGAAAATAATGAGGTTGTTATAGCATGCAAAATTACAATAACCTGAAATTGTATTAACTTAAAAACCAATGCAAATATTAATGATTTTTTCTAGCAAACAAGAGAATATTCCAGTCACAAATGTGGATAACAAATGCTCTTTCTGGACACCTCCTTTCTCCCACCCAGCCCATGGTTTATCCTTTCCCCAAGTATCTTTTGAGGATGGAAGCTCCAAAGCATGAAGTCATCTGAGCTCCTGCAGTAGTTGGACATCCTGAATTGCTCGGATTTCTACGTAATGAGATTCTGGCCTCATCTGTGGGCCTCGCACCATCTGTTCACGCTTTCTGCTAGACCAAAACCCAAATAGGGGTGGAGGGAAGAGCCTGTGTCATCTTAGACTCTGTAAAGGTGGAGCCATTCTCAGAAGCTCAAACATTCTGAGTTATTTGGGACAAGAGTAATATGTCTGTATCAGTAACCAAATATCTCCATAGAGAATACCAGCAAGAAATGTGAGTGAAAGAGTGATTAGAGAATCTGACCAACTTTTCGATCCGCCATCTGCGCCTCAGGTGGGGCCGCCACCAAAATGCAGATTTTCGTCAAAACCCTTACAGGGAAGACCATCACCCTCGAGGTTGAACCCTCGGATACGATAGAAAATGTAAAGGCCAAGATCCAGGATAAGGAAGGAATTCCTCCTGATCAGCAAAGACTGATCTTTGCTGGCAAGCAACTGGAAGATGGACGTACTTTGTCTGACTACAACATTCAGAAGGAGTCTACTCTTCATCTTGTGTTGAGACTTCGTGGTGGTGCTAAGAAAAGGAAGAAGTCTTACACCACTCCCAAGAAGAATAAGCACAAGAGAAAGAAGGTTAAGCTGGCTGTCCTGAAATATTATAAGGTGGATGAGAATGGCAAAATTAGTTGCCTTCGTCGAGAGTGCCCTTCTGATGAATGCGGTGCTGGAGTGTTTATGGCAAGCCACTTTGACAGACATTATTGTGGCAAATGTTGTCTGACTTACTGCTTCAACAAACCAGGAGACAAGTAACTGAGTTAATAAACGACATGAACTAAAAAAAAAAAGAATCTGACCAAGCCACAGAGATACGGGAGCTGTGCCTGAGTTATAGACCACTCCCACCGAGGGTATCGTTGAGTTGGCCGACAACTTGCTCCTCAAAACACACCATGTTTCAGCATAATTTAACTACAAAAGGCTACCAGCATTTGAACAGCATCATATCCCAGACATAAATTGACAAAGGAAACTGAGTCTGCCAGTGCCTGGAAAAAGCTGTCCACACACACTACCTTGATCATTTGATCTTTGCTGTCAGGTGATGGGGCCTGCTTGATTAAAAACATGCAGCCATCTGACCTATTGGCAATACATCTGCCATCAGCAGTGTCTAATATCTTCCACTTTTGGATCCACATTTGCTGATTCACCTTAAAAAAAAAAAAGTGGAAATATGTGTGGTGCTGGGCAGGGCACAGCAGTGTGTTTTTGGCATTCTTCAGAGTAGATAAATTACTTGAGCGAAAGGTAGAAAAGAATATGTTTTGGAAGACTTGAGATTCTCTCCATAGGACAGGAACTCCTAGTTTAGTTACTCATATAACAACCTGTTAGCTCAATATCACTTTTTAAAAAGGATATGATTGCCAGTGTCTGTTCTGTGGGCAAAATTCTTTCCAGAATAAAAAGTCGTGCCTTGCATTTGAAGTAGGTCCAGTTCAAGAAGAGAGCTGCCTTTGAGGTCAGCGGGAAGTCAGCGTGCAAGCCTGTTCCACAGCATGCTGGGTCAGAGAAGACATTCATCTGCTGAAGGCCAGTCCCGAGATTCAAATTCTTATGAGACTAAGAATCTCATACAAGATGAGGATGACTTTTATTTTATTTATTTATTTATTTTTAATTTGAGATGGAGTTTCACTCTTGTTGCCCAAGCTGGAGTGCAATGATGAGATCTTGGCTCACTGCAACCTCCGCCTCCCAGGTTCAAGTGATTCTCCTGCCTCAGCCTCCCAAGTAGCTGGGATTACAGGTGGGCACCACCACGTCCAGCTAAATTTTTGTATTTTTGGTAGAAAAGGGGTTTCACCATGTTAGCCAGGCTGATCTCAAACTCCTGACCTCAGATGACCCGCCTGCCTCAGAGGCCTCCCACAGTGCTGGGATTACAGGAAATAAGCCATCGCACCCGCCCTGAGGATGACTTTTAACATCATAAATCTCTCATATATCAGTAGTACATAGTCTCATTTCAGTTGCCTTTGTCTCTGTACTAGACTTAAGCATACTGGAAGCTGGTAAATCATAGGTCAAAGACCTTTCCAGTAGATCAAATACAGATGCATTATTGTTTGTAAGAGAAAATGTTTTCTTCATCTTCACCTGTCTGTGGGCTATAATACCTCCTTGATGAGCCACCAGGTCTATATTATCTCCTCCATGTGACTCACTGGCATTTCTTTATTCTAATCATGAGTAACTTCAACTGTTATCATTCTTTTGTTCCCTCCTGATGTTGAGACATAACCTGCTCTGTAAACTGCACCGAACAGAAGGTCTTTGCCCTGGAGTCTAAATTAATCATTTAAGCCCTTCTCCACACTGTAATCACTCACGCATGTGAGGAAGTGTTGGGTTCTTCCTCCTGCCTTGGCAGCCCTGGTCGTCTTCCTTCCCCAGCCTAAGCCCCATCAGCCCCCACCACCACCATCCTCCCATGACGTGGCTTTGACTCACCTCATCTGCTGGTTGGCTACTGGTAATTCTCCTCTGGCCTTGTTTGTACTTCTTGTGTCTCCTCATAATGATAAACAGTAGTCCAAGAGTGCCATGATTAGAAAAAAATATGTGCCGTGCCAAATGTTGATGGCTACAGCATCCATCTCTGTCTCTCCCTTACTGCCCAAGGCCACAGCTACTGCCCAGGAACTGAAGCCACCTCCCTGCAGCTCTACACAGCCCCTAGAGAGAGAGCAATGTGTCCTGCTTCTGAACTTGCTCTTGAAGGCATCAGGCATGCACCTCTTCATGCTCTTTTTTCTTTCCCAAGTGTAAATGATACCTGGAGCAAGATTAAAAGCCTTGTGTTGAAGATGACAGAGCTGCCTTTCCAAGCTGGGAACTGTGCGGGCTTCCCCCTGCTTATGTGAGAAATAAACTTTGATCCTGTTTTGCTCTGGAAAATCTGGGGGCTCTTTGTTACAGCAGCAGCATGGCTTTTACCTAACTAATATATGATTTCTCACACTTCACACTTGCCTTAGAAACTGTACTTACACTAATGCAGCCCCCGATGATATTATTATTTATAACCTTTGATAATGGTTTTGACTGTAAATAATGTAAAACATGACCCTAATTGACTGAAACTGCAAGGGAATATATTAACTACAAAGCCAGAAGCTGAGAGATAGGGCCAATGCCATCTCTGCATTCTGCTGTGTGCTAGCTTTGCCTCAGGATGGTGGATGCCCCTCTTGGTTGCAGGATATCTGCTACAGGTCCAGGCATCACAGTCAGAGATAAACTGTCCATGGAAGGGGGATACCATCTCCCTTGGTCTTATCACTAGGTAGGAGGAAACTTTTTCAGGAAGTCTCCAAGAATATTTCCCCTCACACTCATTTCTAAATTGATCATGGTGAAATGGAATTATTATGATTAATTAGGCCAATTGAAGTTGTTCCACAGCTTAACTGGTATTCTTTCCATTTAATCATTTGGGATAGTCAGAATTTAAGTGTTGGCCAGATGCAGTGACTCTCGCCTATAATCCCAGCAGTTTCAGAAGCCGAGGTGGACAGATCACTTGAGGCCAGAATTTTCAGACCAGCCTGGCTAACGTGGCAAAATCTTGTCTCTACTAAAAATACAAAAATTAGCCTAATGCGATGGAGGTTGCAGTGAGCTGAGATCGCACCACTGCACTCCAGCCTGCCTGACAAAGCAAGACTCCTTCTCGGGAAAAAAAAAAAGAATTTAAGTGTCAACCAGTAGGATCTTTGGAGGTCCCAACACCTCCCGACCCATCCTTAAAGTTCATTGCTGAGCAATGTCTTTGCTCCTGTACCTTTCTCTCCATAATGGTGCTATCTATTTTGTGGTCAGAAATACAGTTGTTAATTATTATTCCTGTTCGATTTCGTATGTTCTATTTATCACAGCATTCCGGGTTGAATTGGATTCTGCTAACATTTATGTTCAACCTGCCTCCCAGCTTCAAAACTGAATCCAGTAATATCTGCCAAAATACCTACTATGTTCTCAGCACTGGGTTGTGAAGAAAAAAGTTCCTCAACGATTTCACAATCCAGTAAAAGCAGATGAGAAAACAGGAGTGGATAGGTGCTAGGCTTGAGGCCAGGTTCAGTCAGCTGCTGGGGCAAATCAGGGTGCACCAGAGCTGGAGGTGAGAGACCTGGAGGAGAACCCCTCAAGGGAGAAGCAGCCAGTGACAATGAGGGACCCTGAGTTTTGTTTTGTTGTTCTTCTTCTTCTAATGTCTTTATCTCATATTAGCATCAGGGTAATGCTGTCCCCCTGGAGTAAATTTGGAAATATTCTCTCTGCTTCAGTTTTCTGGATTGGTTTGTCTAGAATTAGAACTATTTCTTTCTTAAATGTTTGATAGAATTCACCAGAGAAGCCATCTAGAATTGAAGTTTTTTTGTTTGTTTGTTTTTTGTTTGTTTTTTTTTGAGATGGAGTTTTGCTCTTGTTGCCCAGGCTGGAGTGCAGTGGCACGATCTTGGCTCACTACGACCTCCACCTCCGGGTTCAAGTGATTCTCCTGCCTCAGCCTCCCGAGTAGCTAGGATTACAGGCATGCACCACCATGCCCGGCTAATTTTGTATTTTAAGTAGAGACAGGGTTTTGCCATGTTGGACAGGCTGGTTTCGAACTTCTGACCTCAAGTGATCCACCTGCCTCTGCCTCCCAAAGTGCTGGGATTATAGGTGTGAGCCACTGTGCCCAGCCGAATTGAAATTTATTAGGAACTTTTAAACAATGAATTCAATTTTTACATAAGTGTAGGACTATACAGCTTATCTATTTCTTTTTGAGGTAGCTTTGGTAATGTGTATCATTAAGGAATTTTCTATTTCATCTCAATTGTGAAATATATAGGCATAAAGTCGTTCATAATATTTCCATTTTATCCTTTATCTGTAAAGAATGTAGTGTTGTCACCTCTCTCATTCCTGAATATTGGCAATTTATGTCTTTGTTGTTGTTCTGATCATCCTGGCTAGGGGCTTATCAATTTTATTGATCTTCTCAAGGAACTAGCTTTTGGTTTCATTCATTTTCTCTATATTTTTTCTGTTATCTATAGCACTGGTTTCTGCTTTGATCTTTATTATTTATTTATTATTTATTCTGTTCACATTGAGTTTAAGTTTTTCCTTTTATAGTCTTTCACATAAAAGCTGAGGTCATTTGAGACCTTTCTTCTTTTAATACAGGCATTTAGTGCTACAGATTTCTCTGAGAGCACTGTGTTAGCTAGCATTCATCCCTGAATGAAAATGATATGTTTTCATTTTTATTCAGATAAAATACTTTCTAATTTCCCTTTTGATTTCTTCTTTGATTCATGAGTGATTTAGAAGTATATTATTTAGTTGTATGTATTTTAAGATTTTCCTGATGTTCAACTGTTTTTTGTTTGTTTGTTTGTTTGGTTGGTTTTTTTTTTTTTTTTAGACACAGTCTCGCTCTGTTGCCAGTCTGGAGAGCCATGGCATTATCTCGGCTCACAGCAACCTCCACTTCCCAGGTTCAAGCAATTCTCTTGCCTCAGCCTCCAGAGCAGCTGGGACTACAGGCACGCACCACCACGCCCAGCTAATTTTTCTATTTTTAGTAGAGACGGGGTTTCACCATGTTGGCCAGGATGGTCTTGATCTCTTGACCTTGTGATCTGCCCACCTTGGCCTCCCAAAGTGCTGGGATTACAGGCATGAGCCACCGTGCCCGGCCTTATGTAACTGATTTCTAATTTTATTCTATTGTGGTCAGAGAACATCATATCTCTTGAATCATTTGAATGTTATTGAGGCTTGTTTTAATGGCCCAAAATATGACCTAACTTAGCAAATGTTTCAGTTGAACTTAAAAAGATGTGTATTCTGCTGTTGTTGAGTGAAGTGTTGTGTAAATGTCACCTTGGTCAAGTTGGCTGATGGTGGCGTTCAGGTCTGCTCAGCACTTGCTGCCTTTCTGCCTACTTGTCCTGTCAATCACTGAGAGAGGGGTATTGAAATCATAAACTGTAAGTGCAGCGTTGTGCATTTCTCTCGCAATTCTGTTGGGTTTTACTTCATATCATATTATATTCATTCCCTGTACATAAAGTGTCTTCCTTCTCTGGCTGCTTTTGAGATTGTGTCTTTGTCACTGGTTTTGGGCAATTTGATTATGATGTGCCTTGGTGTCTTAGCTGTCTTCATGTTTATGGTGCGTGGCTTTTGCTGAGCTTCTTGAACCTGGGGGTTTATAGTTTTCATCAAGATCAGAAAACCCACTTTCACTGGCTTCAGCTGCAAGTGCATTAGGCCAGTTGAAGTTGTCCCACAGCTTAACTGGTATTCTTTCCATTTAAGACATGTTTTTTCTCTCTGCGTTTGATTTAGAATATTTTCAATTGCTGTATCCTCAAGGTCACGAGTCTTTTGCAATGTCTGACCTTCTCTGAATCCCAGGGAGCATATTGTTCTCACACATTCTAGCTTTCATTTCTGAAAGTTTTATTTTTAAAAAACATATCTTCTATATCTCTACTTAACTTTTTGAATATATGAAATATATTTATAACCTTACAGTATTTATGTTGAGTGAAAGAAGCCAGACCAAAAAAGAGTACCTATAGAATGCTGCTATTCATAGAAAACTCTAGGAAATTCAAAAGTAATAGAGGGTGACAGAAAGCAGATCCTGGCTGCCTGGGGGTGAGGGGGGCTGGGCAAGAGGGAAATATGACAAAAAGGATGATGATCTTGATTATGGTGATGGTTTTATAGGTGTGTGTGTATGTGTATGTGCATGTGTGTGAGTATCACGTTATATTTTAAGTGTGCACAGTTTATTTGTCAAATATATTTCAATAAAACTGTTTAAAAAATAGTAATCCTGAGCAAGGCTGGCAGCCGTCACTCCTATTCCTCACCCAGAGACATTCCTCTGTCTCTAAGGAAGAACAAGGGCAATAAGGCAAAACTAGAAGAGCAGCCATAAGACGGCAGTACACCCACAGCCCTGCCCTGGGGTTCTTGTCACCCTCTCTCTGCCATCCCGCGTGGCTCTTGGTGGTAGAGACTGTGCAGAGGGGCAGCAGACAGTGGTGCCTGCTTGACACCAGCACAGCAAATAGCTGCTCACCTGTCCAGTTATTTTCTTAGAGAAAAAGAAAAAACGTAAAAAAAAAAAATCCTGTGAGATCAGGCAGAATGTATTTTGAAGCTGGGTCTTTGATAACTATTGTTAACCCATTTATGCCTGAGGTTGTAATTTTTTTAATTTTTGCAATCAGACTTTGGTGATGACCTTGAGCAATAGTATGTAAACAACCCCCACATGCTAGAACACTAGTCATCAATTTAAATTGTCCTCCAGAAATATTTTTTCAGTTTACTCTCCCACCAGCAAGGAGAGAAGTTTCTTTCCTTACAAAACAGGGGCTCATACTGGGGATCCCCTTTCTTTTATGTCTTAGACGGATGTGATAAATTACTATTAATCTCATTGCTGAAATTCACATTTCTTTTATATAAAAACATTTAATATTTTTATATATATTTGCTGACCTTCACATATATAAATATGCATCTATATAATGTAATATATTAATACATATAGTCTGTTAATGTGTGTGGCCTAGTTTTCAATTGGAATATTTATCCTTTTGTCTGATTTTGCAATACCCATTAAAATAAGAGTGTAAACTTGTTCAATACTTTATGTAGTCTGTTTTTGCCTTTTAATTTTTTTATATTGATAGCTAACAACTTTTATATGTACGTATACACATATATACATGTAGGAAGAGAGAGTACATCTACACTTGCCATCTTCAATAAGTTCCTGGAAACCATGATTTTTAAGTGAGACGACATATAACAAAACTACTGTTTTTCCTCATCAACATTATAACAAAACATTATAACAAAAATTTGAGGGGCTGCTGTATGTTGTTTTATATATATTATTTAAATTAGTACTTTCCGTAAGTCAGGCACTGTTCTAAATTCTTCAGAAGTGTTCTTGACTTTCATAATCACAACAACCCTGTGGACTAGATTTCATTAGCTCCATTGAAGACTGAGCAAAATGAGGCACCAGGAGGGAGGATAGTTTGTCCTGGGTCACACAGCTATGAACAGGTGAGGCTCCTGATGAACCCAGGCACGCAAGCTTTAGAATCCAGCTCTGAACCACCATGCTATCTTGCCTCTCAATAACAGACCTTCCATTTTGATTTTATAGGTGTCTCAAAACTTATCCATAACCTGCTGTAGCTTCCCAGCTTTTACCATTGGGATTATGCTTCATAGAATTTTTTTCATCCCGATAACATATGAATACTGATTTACTTTTGCTTCTGCTACCTATATCAGGTTGACTTGGTATTTGTTTCAGTATAAGATGTTTTTCATTTTTTCTTTTTAGCCAGAAGACATCAAAGACTTACAGGAGGCTGGCACCTCACATAGGCACTCTGGACCCCATTTTGCTTAACTCACTAAGCAACAGTTTTAGCAGACATCCTGGTTTTGCTGGTGAGAAGAACTGAAGTTCAAAGAAGTTTTGTTGATTTTTCCAGTTCAGGCAACAAGTAAATGGGAAACCAGGATGAAAATCAAGGGTTATCTGTCATCAGACTGTTACTCATAACCATCGTTCAGAGAGTTCAGATGTGAGACAAGATTCCAACTCCAGCCTTCTCCCAAATGATTCATTTGCCAGTTGCCCTAGAGTTATGTAATGTCTTATTTGTTTGTTTGTTTTACAGAATCTGAGATGAAAAAGCCTTATATCTTGTGGAATTTCTTTTAGGTGTAATAAAAGCGATGAAAGAGATCAGGATAAAATTCTAATATTTAAATAAGATTTTTGAAATAAAGTCCTTATTTTGTAAATTTAACAATTGAATCTTGCTATATTAATAACTCATTTTTCCTGACTTACTAATTCGATGTAAAATGGTTATTCAAACTGAACTTCGAAGTCATCTGGGCTGCTGTTTTTGAATCCATTTAAAAACCCACATGCTTAGATCAGAATTTGCTGAGGAGATTATTAAGTTTGGAGTGCATGCTGTGTTTTTGGATTCTAAATAATTTCAACATGCCTGGCTTGGTGTGCACATCAGTGACAGTAGGTAGAAGTAGCTGGATGGGATGGAGGTACCCATGGAAACACGCTTTGCCGTGGCCTCCCTGTGGGCCTGGGGATGCACACAGGGAAAGGACAGGGGTAGAGGGTCTACCAAGCAGACCTGGGAAAGATTTTCAATATAATCATTTATTATGTAGAACCTGGGCAAGGTGCATGGCCATCTTAATGCACAATTACCTCATGGGCAAAATGGGAGTGTAATGGAACCCGCTTCAAATAGTTTGTGTAAGGCATGTAGCACAGTGCCTGATGGCATATGGCAACTCTGTGTCATTGATTTGACTGAAGCTAATGCCTACTCTCTGTGCGTTTATAGATCTGAGAATGTACAGGTCTCCTCAGGGAGTAAATTGTGTGGTTGGCAGGCAACATCCCCCATTTCCACTTGATAGACAGTGAGAGAGCATCCAGACTGAAGACCTCTACATGAGCCAGGGTTGCCAGGTGGGTGGGTGGCTTAGAGAAGACTCCTCCCTTCCCCAGTGAAGTCATAAGGCATCACAAAATACATCCTCACCCAGCGAGATCTCGTTTCATTCCGTCAGCTATGCTTTGACAGACTCTTTTCATGGACTTTTTCCTTCCAAATACTTTCATGGAGCACTCCCATGTTCAAAGAGCTTTGAAAAATACAAAGAAAGCAAGACCCGTGCCCCTTTTACAGGTAGCTGTTTCAGCGAGGGAAGCAGTAAGCCCAGCAGTAAGCTCTGTGTAAGGGAGGGGAGAACCAATCCCAACAGAGGCGACACTGGCTGGCTGCTGCCTTTCCCACAGCACACAGGACACAGGTGGGTGCAGTTAAGCATGCCCAAGACGCCCCACGAGTGGCTCTTCTCACCTGCCCTGGGTGGTCTGGATGAGGAGGTAATGCCTCATGGAGATCAGACAATCTTAAAATGAGGCTGCATCACAGGATGAGCCACTGTGAGAACCTTTGGGATAACGTTCACTTCTGTATACCTTAGGCCCACATGGTGACGGTAACGAACATGGTGACAGTGTCCCGTATAGGAGCGTTACCTGAGCAAGGCACCCTGCTAGGCTCAGTATCGAGTCACCACAAACTTAGTATTTAAAACAACACTAATGTGTGATCTTACAGTTCTGAAGGTCAGAAGTCTGAATGAGTCTCACTGAATAAAACTCAAGATGCCATGAAGGCAGTGTTCCTCTGGAAGCTTTAGGACAGAATCAGTTTCTTTGTATTTTCTGGTCTCCAGAGGCCACCTGCAATTCTTGGCTCATGGCCCCTTCCTCCATTTTCAAGGCCAGCAAGGAGAGGTTGAGTCCTTCTCACATCCCATCACTCTGACACTGACTCTTGCCTCCTGCCTCTACTAATAAGGACCCGTGTGGTTACATTGGGCCCGCTGGATAATCTAGGATAATCTCTCATCTTAAGGTGGCTGACAAGCAGCCTTAATTCCATCTGCAGCCTTATCTCCTTTGTTATGTAGGAAACAGGTGCTGAGGGTCAGGCTGTGGAAGTCTGGGAGGAGCGTTTGTCCTGCCTCCCACAGACGCTTTCCTCTTTTACAAGAGCTCCTCGGGGCACAGCTTTGACTAACCCCACTTCACAGGAAACAGAGGCTAGAGAGGGCGGTAGCTGCTGTGGAAAGGGAAATACCATTATGTGCCAGTGCATCTTCCACGGGCTATCACGTCAGCTCATTCACTCTTCACAACTCTGTTATGGCCATCCATTTCACAGATGGGTAAACTGAGGTCCAAGGGTAGATAAGCACTTTGCCCAAGGTCACACAGGAAGTGACAGGCTGACTCTCCAACCTACAGTCTGTGTGAGTCCTTAGTGGGGCAAGTGGAGCTGGGAGAAGGTTCTGTGGGCGGGGGGGGACACTATTAGGGAATAACCCAAGGGGGGAGGCGTGAAAGGAACTGTCAAACCAAATCTGGAGAAACGGGGGTGTGATTCTATCAATTGCTGCATTTGCCCCCGTTGGTCACATTGATTTCTAGCAATGGTTGGGAATAATCAGTCACCCTGGCCACTTTAGAACTTTGGAATGTCACACATTTTTAGCAAGTAAAGTTGCAAAGAGGTGGTAGAAGAGCTGAATGCATGTTTTTATACAGTTTGGGGCTCACATTGGGCTCGAAGAAACTGTGAGCTGATATGCAACTTCACAAAATAAATACATTTAACATTTTCCCATAGACGTGGGAGGAGGCCTCCACGAGGTTGTTTTATTAAAGTGATTTGTTAACTGTGAAATTCTGCACATACAACCATTTTGTTTTTTCACCACACATCCAGGTCCGAGCAGCTCCTTGCTGTCAGAGCCCGCTCCGAGGGGAGTAGCCTGGCCTCGGACCGGTGACAGCCAAATTCCTTCTGAAATCCATCCACTCTATGCCTGCTTTGAATGTGCTATTCCCTTGGGCATTTCTCCACTTCTTTGAGAAACTATTATTTCCTCAAAAGGGTCTTCTATTCCATCCCATTGTGTAGAATATTTAATTAAATTCTAGTCTTGCTGAACTTTGTGTGGCCCACCGGGGCACAGCCAGCCGATGCCACTGGGCTCCCATCATCCAGTTTTAACCTGCACCCTGAGAGCTCTCGTCCTTTAGACCTGGGGATCCTGTTTCCATGCCACAGGGAGGGGAATGAGAAAAACAGGGACATTTTCTAGGAATCTGGTTGTACAGTCACATGTGAGACAAGTGGAAAAAATTGCTTACAGGCTTTTTTTTTTTTTTTTGGAGACTGAATCTTGCTCTGTTGCCAGGCTGGAGTACAGTGGTGCAATCTCAGCTCACTGCAACTTCTGCCTCCTGGGTTCAAGCAATTCTCCTGCCTCAGTCTCCGAAGTAGCTGGAATTACAGGCGCCTACCCCTGTATCTGGCTAATTTTTGTATTTTTAGTAATGACGGGGTTTTACCATCTTGGCCAGGCTGGTCTCGAACTCCTAATCTCGTGATCCAGCCACCTCAGCCTCCCAAAGTGCTGGGATTACAAGCATGAGGCACTACGCCCGGCTATTTTTGTTTTTATAAAAAAACACTTTTATTGCAAATGGCATTGAGTTCTGTTTTTCTGTTTCCCTTTCTACCTGGCTTCTCTCCATTAAAAAACTAAATCAAGACAGTGTATAAAGAAAGATGTCCGGACTACACAGTAGTTAATAAAAAGTCATGGAAAGGAAAGCAAATGACCCCAGGAGGAAAATTAATCACTGAAGTTAAGCTGCTGATGGCCAAGATTAAGAAAAGACCGTGGCAGACACAGCCCTTGCTGTTAAAGAGCTCTCCAGTGGAAAACATTTGCCGACTGCAATTACACCATTGGGCACGCACCCCCAGGTGCCGCCCAGGCTGCTCGGAACACTGCAGTGAATGAACAGACGTGGATTTCAGGGCTCAGACTCCAACATTAATTTTGAAAAGGAGTTTCTCACATGACACCTTGTGGAAAGAACTCTCAACAAAATTTTCAGGAAACTGATGTTATCTGGAATTCATTCTCTGACCACAATGTGACCAGTTAGATATATAAAGGGTAAAAAGATAATCTGAAAACAGCCACATGACTGAAAACTTAAAATAACTCTGAAAAAAACTCATGAATTACAGAGAAAAATCACAATGCAAACTAAATTATATGATGCATCTCAATCCGTATTTAGAAGGAAAATTATATTTTAAATACATTTGTTTTTTGGGTTTTTTTGTTTGCTTCTTGTTGTTGTTGTTTTGAGACAGTTTCACTCTTTTGTCCAGGCTGGAGTACAATGGCATGATCTCAGCTCACTGCAACTTCTGCCTTCCTGTTTCAAGCAATTCTTCTGCCTCAGCCTCCTGAGTAGCTGGGATTACAGGCGCCCATCACCACGTCTGGCTAATTTTTGTATTTTTAGTGGAGATGGGGTTTCACCATGTTGGCCAGGCTGGTCTTGAACTCCTGACCTCTTGATCCGCCAGCTTCAACCTCCCAAAGTGCTGGAATTACAGATGTGAGCCACCACCCCCGGCCATATATTTGTTTAAAACCAAGAAAGTTTAAAAATAAATAATTTAATATGCAACTCAAGAACTTAGAGGAAGATAAGTCAAATAAGCAAAAAGAACATCGAAATATGGCTGGGCATGGTGACTTAGGCCTGTAATCCCAGCACTTTGGGAGGCCAAGGCAAGTGGATCACCTGAGGTCAGGAGTTTGAATCCAGCCTGGCCAACATGGCAAAATCCCGTCTCTACTAAAAACAGAAAAATTAGCTGGGCATGGTAGCATGTGCCTGTTGTCCCAGCTACTCGGGAGGCTGAGGCAGGAAAATCCCTTGAACCTCGGAGGCAAAGGCTGCAGTGAGCTGAGATCACACCACTGCACTCCAGCCTGAGCAACAAAGCAAGACTCCATCTCAAAAAACAAAACACCACCATAGAAATATAGAAATTAAACATACAAGCACAAAAATAAAAAACAATGAAACAGTAGAGAGAGGCAACAAAATCAGAAGACATTTTTTTTGAAAGAACGCTAAAGCAGATAGATTTCTAGCATAGTTGATTTAGAAATAATGATAAAAATTTTAAAATAAGAGCATGAAACAGCAAATTCAGACATCATAAAGATTAAAAAATTAGTAAGATAATCCTATGAACAACTCTATTTCAATACGTTTGAAAACGTAAATGAATTAGACCTTTTCTAGCAAATATAATTTGACTATGAAAATAGGAAATGTAAACCACAGACATTAAATATATAGAATTAGAAATCTAATGGTACCTAAAATTTCTAGAGCATTTTTACGAGCAAATTTTACCAGACATTCAAAAAACAGCTCTCTTTATCTCATACAAATTTTTCCAGAGAATTAAAAAAAGAGGTAAACTTTAGCAACTGGTTCTATGAAACTAGAATAATCTGGATTTTTAAAAACTTAAGAGCATCATACAAAAATGAAAATTATAGATCCATCTTACTAATAAACATAATTTCAAATGTCTTAAATAAAATACAAATCAAATTCAGCAGTATATAAACATAACATGTGATACGTGGGGTTTATCCTGAAGATGGAAAGATAGCTTAACATCAGAAAATAATGTATCTACCACATTAAAGATTAGAAGAAAAAAAATACTTGATGGCTAGGCGCAGTGGCTCACGCCTGTAATCCCAGCACTTTGGGAGGCCGAGGCGGGCAGATACCTGAGGTCAGGAGTTTGAGATCAGCCTGGCCAACATCGTGAAATCTTGTCTCTTTTAAAATACAAAAATTAGCTGGGTGTGGTGGCTCATAACAACTGTAATCTCAACTACTCAGGAAGCTGAGGCAGGAGAATTGCTTGAACCTGGGAGGCGGAGGTTGCAGTAAGCTGAGATCGCACCACAGCACTCCAGCTTCAGAGACAGAGTAATACTCTATCTCAAAAATTTAAAATAAATTTTTTAAAAAGTACTTCATAAAACTCAACATTATTTCATAATCAAACCTGTGCAAGGAAACCAAGGTGGCTATCCTCTCAAATCATTAGCAGACATCATACTTAATAGTACAATCTTAGAAGCATTCCTAGGAAAACAGAGGACAAGACATGGAAGTCTGCAATTTCTGCATGTATCCTGTAGGTTGAAAACCAATGTAATAAAAAATGCAATCAACCAGTAAGATAAAGTCATGGAATAAGGTGCAGAAAGGATAGGAATAGGCCGGGCGCTGTAGCTCACGCCTGTAATCCCAACACTTTGGGAGGCCGAGGCCAGTGGATCATGAGGTCAAGAGATTGAGACCATCCTGGCCAACATGGTGAAACTCTGTCTCTACTAAAAAAATACAAAAATTAGCTGGGCATGGTGATGCACGCCTGTACTTATTTGGGAGGCTGAGGCAGGAGAATTGCTTGAACCCAGGAGGCGGAGGGTGCAGTGAGCTGAGATCGCGCCACTGCACTCCAGCCTGGTGCCTGGCGACAAAGCAAGACTCTGTCTCAAAAAAAAGAAGACAGAGAAACCAAACAAACAGTCCTCAGTTGCAGATGACATATTTGTCTACCCTCCTCCCCAAATCAAGGCAGTAAACTAAGAAAACTTCTTAGAAGATCGACATAAAAAATGAATAATATTCCTATACACCAACAATTTAAAAATGTAAAAGAAAAATATCTTACTCATTGTGGGGGAACAATAACAGAGAGAAAATTATGAGTGTACCTAATCAATCTAGAAAAATATGTGCATGCCTTTTCTTTTAAAAAATCCTAATGATTATTAAAAAACTTAAAACCTGAATGGAAAGACATCCCATATTTATGGAAGGTGTTCTTGTCAAATGAATGTATAAATTCAATGCATTTCCAATCAAAATTTCAATGCATGTCTATGTGAAACTTGATACATTGATTATCAAATTCAAATGAGAAAAGAAAAGGCCAAGACTAGCTAAGATAATTTTTACAATGATAACAACATGGAAAGACTCAGATCTCAACTCAGTGCAACCATAACCAAAAAAATTTTATCTTTCCCAATGGAAAATTTTACTTTTTCATTCATCCATTCATCCGTTTCTTTGTCATGTTTTAAAAACTTTACCATATCCCAGGTTCTATTCTTGGGTTTGAGAATAGATCAATCAACAAAATCAAAAAAATGCCTACCCTCAGGGTGCTTACATTCTAGCAGGGGGTCATGTAATAAAAAGAATATACTACGGTTGTGGGCAGTAGTGAATGTCATGAAGAAAAATTAAGTGACTTAGGGAGGGCTCTATTTTAGAGAGGGTTAATAGGGAAGGCCTCTCTTGATAATGTGATGTTTGAACAGAAACCTTGAATGAGGTTCAAACAAGCTGTACAGCTCTCTGGGGGAAGAGGAACAGCAGGAAGAAGAAAGGGCAAGTGCAAAGGTCTGAACTGGGAACACATTCGGTATGCAAGAAATCACAAGTGTTTCTGGAACACAGCAAGAGAAAGAAAGTGCAGTAGAAAATGAGGTACAAACCGCAACCAGCAAACAGGTTATGGGAGGTCTTATAGACACAGTAAGACTGAGAATGTTATTCTGAGTGTGGGCAGGGAAGAGCATGATCAAATGTATTTTTAAAGACATAACTTGGCCGGGCATGGTGGCTCACACCTGTAATCCCAGCACTTCGGGAGGCCAAGGTGGGCAGATCACCTGAAGTCGGGAGTTCGAGACCAGATTGATCAACATGGAGAAACCCCATCTCTACTAAACATACAAAATTAGGTGGGCATGGTGGCACATGCCTGTAATCTCAGCTACTTGGGAGGCTGAGGAAGGAGAATTGCTTGAACCTGGGAGGCACAGGTTAGGGTGAGCTGAGATTGTGCCATTGCATGCCAGCCTAGGCAACAAGAGCAAAACTCCATCTCAAAAAAAAAAAAAAACAAAAACAACAAAGACATAACTCTGTTGCTATGTAGACAAAAAACTATAGGGGAGCAAAAGATGAAGGTGTAAACTAATTAGGAGGCCATAGAGTAATCCAGGTAAAACGTGGTGGTGGTTTGGCCCTGAGTATCAGTGTCAGAGGGTGTGATGAATGGCTGGCTTCAGAAAGTCTTTTAAGGTAGAGCTGTCAAGATTTGCAAATGGATTGGATATCAGGCACGAGAGAGTCTGGATGGCCCCAAGGTTTTCAGCTTGAGCAACTAGCAAAGTGATATATGATATGATGGAATGGATACTTTACATGTCCTCAGGGAGGGAAGGAGCATCCGCCACAAGGTGATGAAGCGACTGGTTGTCCACATGTAAAATGAATTAGATTCATACCTCACCCTGCATAAGAAGTTAAGTTCTCCATGTATTCATGACCTACATGCAAAAGCAAAATTTTCATATTTTTTTCTTTTCTTCTTTTTTTTATTTTTTTATTTTTTTGAGACAGAGTTGCACTCTTCTTGCCCAGGCTGGAGTGCAGTGGCATGATCTTGGCTCACTGCAACCCCCACCTCCCAGTTTCAAGTGCCTTAGCCTCCTGAGTAGCTGGAATTACAGGCATGAGCCACCACACCCAGCTCATTTTGTATTTTTCATAGAGACGAGGTTTCACCATGTTGGTCAGGCTGGTCTTGAACTCCTGACCTCAAGTGATCTACCCGCCTCGGCCTCCCAAAATGCTGGGATTACAGGCGTGAGCTATTACACCTGGCCTAACTTTTGTATTTTAAAAAGAAAGATAAGAAAAAGAATTGTGGCCTTATTCATAAGTAGGGCAGTGTTTCTTAAACAAGACGCAAAAGCAAAATCAAACAAATTAAAAATAAACAAACTTTATTATTTAAAGCTTCTAAAGCTTTTGCTGAAACAAAAACCCAAAAACAATTGAGAAGACAAGCCACAGAATGAAAGGAGATATTATTAATGCATATAAATGACAATTAATACACTGTGTTAGAAGCAAATTTTTGGTGCCGCAAAGGAAATAGCACTTGAATATAAATTTTCTCAGCAAAGCAATTTTTACTTCTATAGAAGAGTTCGTTGCAGATGGAGCAATGGCAAGTGCACACCTGAACAGGGGTGGGGAAGGGGTTCTTATTCCTGATGCAGGTCGCCCCTGCTGCTGTGTCATTCTCCTATTGCCTAGGGTTGGACCACACAGTCTAAGCTAATTCCGATTGGCTATTTTAAAGAGAGCAGGGGTATGAGTCAGAGTGGCCAAGTGAGCAGTTTCAGTGGGAAAGACAGCTACGGAACAGGTGACTAAAAGTGACTCAGATCAGAGCAGGTGACCAGGGGTGACTCAGGACAAGGCAGGTGACCAGGGGTGACTCAGGACAAGGCAGGTGACCAGGGGTACAGATATAAACTACTGATTAGAGCTGGCGGGAATGTTGTTTACTGAAACTAGAGGCAAAGAAAGGAAGAGGATGAGGAAGTTAAACTTTAAAATGGAGAACAAAGAACACAGAAACTGAACATACCGGCATACTGATTCTTTGAACGGAATTTGGAATTCACTGTATTCAACAACTAGATGTACAAAAAACAACAAAAAATCAATTTGAAAAGGACATGCTGTCAAAAACAGGCAAAATATGTGAAAAGGCCAAGGACAGAAGAGGAAACTGAATGGCCAACCCAACAAATGACGATTGCTCAAACTCATCAGTAACCAAGGACACACATACTGAATAGCCTGCATCATCATTTGATACTTATCAGCTTAGCACGAATGAAAGGGTCTGACAGCACAGTAATTAGCCAGGAAACGAAGACGCAAGAGAATTCCTATGTGCGACTGGGAATTGTCAATTCCTGCAATCACTGAGGGAAACAATTTGGCAAGAAGCAAGTCTTCTTCTTGGATATACCATGCATGGAGACAAATGGCAGTATTGTTTATACATCTGTAAAAGCTAACACTTGGAAACTTTTAGAAGAAACAGTCTTCCATGGGCTTCCTGTTCTTCTACAGGCTTCCTGTTCTCCTACAGTCTTACTACATGCACCAAGACTATAAATCTTGACTAGTCTTTACAAGATCCATTTTTCAAGGTTGTAGTTGCAGGGAGGAACCTCAAAGGATGAGGTGACAGCCTGTTCTTAGTTCCAGGACAAAGAGTGGGCTTGCTTACTGCCTGCTGTAGGTCCACATGGCACCCCAGCTTAGTGGTCCTCTACTGTAATTGTAACCCAATGCATGTGCGGGAGTCATACGGCCTCTGCTTCACCCCGTAGGCATCAGGGTTTGGGGCACCAGTGCAAATACGCTGATACTGGCCATTGCTTTAGTTGTGAATAATAAATGAAGTCTTTTGTCTCTGATTCGGAAATCTTAAGTCTTCTGCCAGCATCCATGAAACTGGGGCAGCAGCCTCACTGCAAGTAGTGAGTGAAATCTCAGCCTCTTCACAGTTCTTGACAGAAGCCACCCAAATATCCATTATCATCATCATGATTAAATTGTATGATTCACGTGAAATGGAGACATAGCAGGGACCCCTTTGAGGGGCCGGTCACTCCTCCCCACCAAGCATGTATAAATACAGGAAATAAAGGAAAATCTTGAGTTCCTTCAAGGGAAATTCCAGGCACCCAGCTAGCCCTGAGGAATAAGTGAGGAACCTGATAAGCAAGAAGGTAATTATAGCTTACAACAATAGCCAAGAAAGTGAGAGCCAAAGGTTTGGTTCCCTATAGAAACTAAAGATAGCATCTTAATATACATCCCTGAGTTGTTTTCAAGAAACCTGGACCCCACCAAATGGAAAATGACATCTGCTGGCACATAGACATTAGATACAGGTGAATTGGGACTGAACTCTGACTGCCATTTTTAGTTTTGAATTTTTTCCTGAGAGGCCTAGAGGAAGTCACGCCTACGGGTCAGAGCTCAGCATTCCTTTCTGCAGACCCCTAGTCTTTAGACAAAATTTCACCCCCTTAACCAATTTGCAAATCAGAAAATCTTTGAATCTACCCATGACCTGTGCCTCACCCTACATGTTAAGATATCCCACCCTTTTTGGCCAAACCAATGTAAAACCTCCATGTATTGATTTATGATTTTGCCTATAACTTCTGCCTTCCCACCTTTAAAAACCCTCACACGCAAGCCATTAGGGAGGTTAGGTCCTAAAGCTGCGTGGTTCTCCTTGCTTGGTGCCCTGTTATAAATGCCTCACTTTCTTTCACTGCAAATGCCAGGGTCAGTGTTTGGCTTTGCTATGCCACATGGGTGGACCCAAGTTCGGTTTGGTAACAAAATGAAATGCAATACACGAGTTAAATGAATGTAGCTAGATCTGTTGGCATTATTAAATTGCAAAAACATAATGTTCAGTGAAAAAAGCTTGCTAGAGAGTGATGTAGTCAACAAAAGTTCGATACTTTGCTATATATAGTTTCTGGAGCCATTCATCTGTAGAATTAATACAGTGTCATTCTGGGGATGAAAAACATCAGTTTAAGGACAGGGAGGGAATCATGGAGGGGCTTCCAGGATCCCTGGGTATGTTGTTTCTTAAGGAAAATAGAACTGACGCAAATCTGGCAAAACGTTACAGTTTTGAAGGTGAGAATATAGGCGTTCATTATGTTGTTTTTATGCTTTTGCGTATTTGAAGTTATCCATAGTTTCAGAATGTCAGTGATAATGGAGCTTCCCATTTTGTACCATCAATCTAAGACTCACAGAATTACCTCACACTTCCCTTTAAATATAAATCTTGGTTCTCACAGTTGGAGGCTTAATGTTTCCAAAGGTATAAATATGTGTTTTTGTAGGTGAACACTTCTCTCAAATTAAAACATCCCCTAGACCAGAAACCTGGGGAAAAACCTCATTAATTGGCCTGACAGGAAATCAGAGACACTTGCTTTTTTTTAAAAAAAAAAAACCATTAAAGTCCTAATGTGAAGGCAGAGAAAGGACCCACGCTGCTCACAGTCTGCGGCCTGATGCCTCCATCTCTTTCTGCGGGGCCTTTGTCCCTGGTCTCCCTCTCCTGACCCAGATGAATGAATGAAATGAACTAATATGTACACAGACTCTGTGTACATATGGCTTTGATTTGGGAGAAAAGATGAATCACTCTGAGCTGGTAATCTGATCTTTGCCCTTCTGCTAGTAAACAGTTGAAAGATACTCAATACATTCTCCGCTTGCCTTTTAAAACCAGAATAGCAAATAAAAGCCCTAGAGGGGCCTGGGCTGGATGGGGGAAGCCATTTATCACCTTCAGGGAAAAGAGAATGTAAATAGGTCCACATTTATTCTCTGGTCCTCCCTTGGCCAGGACGGCCTTAGAAATACTCACCTTGTTTCAGTTAGCAGGCCAAGGGTCAGCGGTCAACAGAGCCGCTCCAGCAAGCTCTGTGTGATGCCTCAAACAGGCCACACAAAGAGATGCTGTTTAAAATCAGAATTCCTTTCACCCTGAGTAAGCTTCCAAAGCAAAGGGGTCACCCGGTGAGTGTTGGTGGAGTCCTCACTGTTTGTCCTGCCCCTTGCTACAGAGGACATCTTGCAAATGCAGACCAAAAAATGAAATAGATCTGTCCCAGGTCTGCCCTCCCCGAGTGTTGGAATTTCTCATGCAATTGTTGCTTTGGGTGTGCCACTCTGGACTTGAGTAGGTGAAGCGTGAACAGACTGATCGCCTGGCTGGGAGATGAGAGCAGGATGATGATCACTCACTGGGACGTGTCAGGCCAACTGGGAAGAGTCAGGTAGCTCAAGACCTAGAGATTCTCGTCAGGGAGAGCACGAGGGCGCCGGGTCTACAGCTGAGGTTGAGGCAGAGGCTGGGCTAGAAGAGGCAGTGTCCTCAGTGACTATGACAATGACACGTCCTTTACCACCACTTGCTTCCACAAGGCCCCCACCCCGGATGACCTGTAGACTCAGGTCTGAGGTTCGACTTCAGCCCCTCTCATGAACAGAATCCATAGCTCCGGGGCTGAGAGTGGTGGCAGGGCTCAGGGACAGTGACATCCAGTAGAGTAAGCATGACCCCTCAAACCAGAGGGAGTGTCGGACACCTCCGCCCAGCCTCAGGCAGCTGACTTCCCAAAAGGAGGCCAAAAGGAAAGAAAAAGGTGATAAGAATGTGTTTTGATGGCTGATGTGCAGGCTCCCAGAGAACTTTCAGAAATCAGCTGGGATTTGGGAGGACTTTTGAATTTTCCTTTTGCAATAGCATGTTGAAGAAAAACTAGCTAAATATACTCTATGTGTAATTCCACGTCAATATGCATGATTTCTTAGGTGGCAACCAAAGGCAAGGCGTTCCTGTGCCAAATGGTATTGCTAATACTAAGGTCCTCGGTAACAGCGTATATTTTGTTGTATTGGTTTGCTAGGGCTGCCAGAACAAAGTTCCACAAATTGGTTGCCTTAAACAACAAAAGTGCATTGTCTCACGATTTCTGGAGAAGTCTGAGAACAAGGTGTTGGCAGGGCTGTTCCATCTAAAGGCCGAAGGAGAATCTGTTGCAGGCCTCTCTCCTTGGCTTGAGGACAACCATCTTCTCCCCATGTCTCTTCACATCGTCTTCCCTCTTGGCATGTCTGGGTCCAAATCTCCCCTTTATATATATATATATATATTTTTTATTTTTGAGACAGAGTTTCACTCTTGTTGCCCAGGCTGGAGTGCAATGGTGCAATCTCGGCTCACTGCAACCTCTGCTTCCCGGGTTCAAGTGATTCTCCTGCCTCAACCTCCCTAGTAGCTGGGATTACAGGTGCCCGCCACCATGCCCAGCTAGTTTTTTTGCATTTTTCCGCAGAGACAGGGTTTCGCTTATGTTGGCCAGGCTGGTCTCGAACTCCTGACCTCAGGTGAGCCGCCTGCCTCAGCCTCCCAAAGTGCTGGGATTACAGCGTGAGCCACCACACCAGGCCAAATCTCCCCTTTTTATAAGGACACTGGTCATATTGAATTAGGTGCCTACTCTACTCTAGTTTGACCTCATTTTATCTTGACCACATCTTCAAAAATCCTGTTTCCAGGCTGGGCACCGTGGCTCACGCCTGTAATCCCAGCACTTTGGGAGGCCAACATGGGCAGATCACAAGGTCAGGAGTTCAAGACCAGCTTGACCAACATGGTGAAACCCCGTTTCTACTAAAAATACAAAAATTAGCTGGGCATGGTGGTGCACACCTGTAATCCCAGCTACTCAGGAGGCTGAAGCAGGAGAATTGCCTGAACCTGGGAGGCGGAGGTTGCAGTGAGCCAAGATCGTGCCACTGCACTCCAGCCTGGGTGACAGAGTGAGACTCTGTCTCAAAAAAAAAAAAAAAAAATCCTGTTTCCAAATGCAGTTGCATACTGAGGTACTAAGGGTTAGGACTTGGACCTAGACATTTTGAGGGACACAATTCAACCCTTATTTGCCAAATCACTTTTTAGAATGATTAAGGCAATTAACAATCTTGTCAAAGTGAAGAAACAACCCACAGAATGGGAGAAAATATTTGCAAACTACCCATTTGGCAAGGGATTAATAACCAGAATATATAAGGGGCTCAAACAACTCAACAGGAAAAAAATCTAGTAATCTAACCAAAAATCAAAATCTAGTAATCCAAGTAAAAAAAATCAGAAATGAATAGACATTTCTCAAAAGACTTACAAATGGCAAACAGGCATATGAAAAGGTGCTCATCATCACTGATCATCAGAGAAATGCAAATCAAAACTACAATGAGATATCATCTCACCCCAGTTAAAATGGCTTTTATCCAAAAGACAGGCAATAACGAATGCTGGCGAGGATATAGAGAAAAGGGAATGCCTATACACTGTTGGTGGGAATGTAAATTAGTACAACCACTATGGAGAACAGTTTGGAAGTTCCTCAAAAAACTAAAAATAGAGCTAGCATATGATCCAGCAATCCCACTGCTGGGTATACACCCAAAAGAAAGGAACTCAGTATATTAAGGGATACCTACACTCCCGTGTTGTTGCAGCACTGTCCACAATAGCTAAGATTTAGAAGTAAGCTAACAGTCCCTCAACAGATGAACAGATAAGGAAAATGTGGTCTATCTACACAACGGAGTACTATGCAGCCATAAAATGAATGAGATCCTGTCATTTGCAAAACACGAATGGAATGAAACTGGAGGACATTATGTTAAGTGAAATAAGCCAGGCACAGAAAGACAAACACCACATGTGCTCCGTTATTTGTGGGATCTGAAAATTAAAACAATTGAAATCATGGACATAGAGAGTAGGAAGGATGATTGCCAGAGGCTGAGAAGGGTAGTATAGGGCTGGGGGGGTGAAGTGGGAATGGTTCATGGGTACCAAAAAAAAAAAACAAAAAAAAACAGAAAGAATGAATAATACCTACTATTTGATAGCACAACAGGGAGACTATAGTCAGTAATAACTTAATTGTACATTTTAAAATAACGAAAAGAGTATAATTGGAGGGCCGGGCACAGTAGCTCACTCCTGTAATCCCAGCACTTTGAGAGGCCAAGGAGGGCGGATCACTTGTGAAGTTGGGACTTCTAGACCAGCTTGACCAACATGGACCAACACTCCATCTCTACTAAAAATACAAAATTAGCCAGGCTTAGTGGCACATACCTGTAATCCCAGCTACTCGGGAGGCTGAGGCAGGCGAATCACTTGAACCCAGAAGACAGAGGTTGTGGTGAGCAGAGATTGTGCCATTGCACTCCAGCCTGGGCAACAAGAGCTAAACTCCATCTTGGGGGAAAAAAAGGGTATAATTGGATTGTTTCTACCACAAAGAATAAACACTTTAGGGGATGGATACCCCCTTCTTCATGATGTGCCTGTTTCACACTGCACGCCTGTATCAAACATCTCATGTACCCCATAAATATACAGCTGTACTATGTACCCACAAAAATTAAAAATAAAAAAAATTTTTTTAAGATTTTTAAATCTTGTCAACAGTGTATTAGAACATTGTGTTTTTGCAGTTTCCTTAGCATCAAGTGCCATCTTTTTTAAAAAAGAATTGCTTATTGATATGTTTTTAGAGCCTGGCAATTCATTTTTTTTTTTTTTTATGGAGTTTTGCTCCATTGCCCAGCCTGGAGTGCAGTGGCTCAATCTCAGCTCACTGCAACCTCCACCCACCAGGTTCAAGCAATTCTTCTGCCTCAGTAGAAGAATTGAGTAGCTGGGATTTTAGGCACCCGCCACCACACCTGGCTAATTTTTGTATTTTTAGTAGAGACAAAGTTTTATCGTGTTGGCCAGGCTGGTCTCAAACTCCTGACCTCAGGTGATCCACCCGCCTCATCCTCCCAAAGTGCTGGGATTACACGCATAAGCCACCGCACCCAGCCAGTAATTCATTCTTAAGTAAACTGGCCATATATAAATTGGTCATTTGAGTTCTTTCACAAAATATAAGACTATCTTTCCCCTTATAGTAGCTATTGTTGCGTAAGATGCCAGGAAGGACAGCCAGCAATAGAAGCTCAGTGCACAGATGCACTGGCAGGATTACCGGGTCCATGTCCACCTCACTATACCTCCTAGAGGTTACCATGAGCGTGGTGGGAAGAATATGCAATTTAGAATCAGAAGCACAGGGGTTCGAATCCCAGCTCGGGGACTATCTAAATGTGCTCTTTTGCCAACTTTTTGAAGCCTGTATTATCTCATACGAAAAACCTTGTCCTTTTCACCCAACTTTTCGAGGATTAAAAAATCCTCACATGGGATATTGCTACACCACACTCTATGGTGCATTGTGGATGTCTAGTACTGTGTGTCGACCCTAAAGCTGCTCTGAGGACCAGATTCTCCCCAGGGAGTAAACAGGCCACACATCATTAAGGGAACCAGATGCTCATGAACAACAGACCATTCGTATGGATTAGCGGGTTTCTGAAGGAAGAAGAGGGCTTGATCATCTCATTATTTGTTCCATGTGTCAAAATTGAATCACAGTGGAGCATTCATTGACCTAAAATCTAATTACTTGTCATTATTTTTTTATTCAACCATTTCCTCCTTTCCTTAGTAAATATAATTTTTTTCTCATTCTAATGAAGCTCCTTGGAAACATCAAATCACTGCTTTATTTTAATCAGAGTAATTAACCAGTAATGGATGAGGCACAGGTAGGACATGGATTTGGTGCGGAAGTCTTCAGCGAGCAAAGGACGGTGCCAGTGTGGTTTTACATTGGTCCTTGGAAGAGTGGTGAGGTTGTGCCCACACCCTCAAATGTGTAAGGTCAGCTGTGACCCTTGGTTGGGCAAGAAGGCAAGACTGTGAAAAATGTAAATTGTCATATCAGTTTCTCAAAATCAAAAGACAACTCTAACTCGATAATTACCTTCTGTGTATCTGTTCTCTTAGAAGTCAAGGAAAGCCCTATCTATAGAATATACCCCATAATCAGTTTATCCTCAAAAAATAGATTCTTTCAAATCAGCCCCACTTCCAGTTTTGTTTTGTTTTGTTTTGTTTTTTTTGAGATGGAGTCTAGCTCTGTTGCCCAGGCTGGAGTGCAATGGCGCAATCTCTGCTCACTGCAACCTCTGCCTCCCAGGTTCAAGCAATTCTCCTGCCTCAGCCTCCAGAGTAGCTGGGATTACACCACGCCCAGCTAATTTTTTGTATTTTTAGTAGAGACGAGGTTTCACCATGTTGTCCAGGCTGGTTTTGAACTCCTGACCTCAAGTGATCCGCCCGCCTCAGCCTCCCAAAGTGCTAGGATTGCAGGTGTGAGCCACCATGTCTGGCCCCGAGTTCCAATTTCGAAATGGATCTTACCCTTTTTCAGAAAAAGTCTGAGTTCATTGTGCACCTTCACCTTTTTGAATATAGGTCTCGGTCACACCAATGGATGCGCCAGGTCCAAGCTGTGGGTGCTTCCTGTGCTGTCTGTCACTTCCCCTGAGCCCTAGAGGAACACTGCACCCAGCTGTGGCATTTCACACACCCCTGCACCCCAGGGGGCTGCCCAGAGGGAACCTTGACTCTTTGGCTGCTTCGGTGTATCTGGCCAAAGACCAGAGCTCCTGCTTTGGCGATCAGTCCTCTACACACCAAGGTCCCTGTGGCCTTGCCATTTTTTTAGAGCACTTCACAGAGATTAGGGTTCAGGACTCAGAGGCCCAACCTCCGGAGACACTTCTGTCTATGCCTGTCTCTCTCTGCTCTGTCTCTCTTTCCCTCTATTTCTGTGTCTGTCTTCCTGCCTGTCTGTCTGTGTCTTTGTCTCTCCTTTGTCTCTCTGTCTCTCTATCTCTGTTTCTCCCTCTCTCTGTCTCTGCCCCCCACTCACACACACACACACACACACACCCCTCACATCTGTCACTTCTTTCCGTAACCCATGGGGTACAGAGGAATAGATTTTTCTTTTTTCTCACAATCCTCCCCACAGGTAGTAGAGATCATGTGTGTTTCTGTTTTGCTCATGCCTTCCCAATTCCTTGACTGATTTGCTTTGGGAAATCGAGGCCAGCCAGGCTCAGGAGTTTTGTTGTTACTGTCGTTGCTTGGTTGCTGTTTTGCTTTGCCACTGTCAGGTCCTTTCGCAGGTGCCGTAGAGATCTAGCTACTGCTGGAATGAAGAAAAGGGAAAGGGGAGAGGGAGAAGGGGAAAATAGCAGGGAGCCAAAAGAATTTGACCAATTTCTGAGAACAGTGTAAAAATACTGTCTTCCCACACCATGAAATGCCTGCATTCCAACAGCAGCTTTGTGGGCGAGGAGAATGGTGATTCTGTCCCGTGGCCGGCAGGGCAGCCAGTGAAGGGCGGGCCATCTTGCAGGAACAGTATGTTCTATGCAGTGTGGGCTAACGTGCCTGGCTGTGGGGAGGAGCCTCTGTGCCTGCAAACAGGAGTGCCATGAGACACTTAGTGGAAAAAGCATTTCTGACAACAGCCTCCATTCCTGGCACCTTCAGATGTTTTATGAAGTTTCCCAATGTTTATTTCAACCGTCAAGTATATGATGTTTTTTTCATTTTACAGCAGAGGAAACTAAGGTATCAAAAGTCTGAGTAACTTCCCCCAAAGTGTCCCTAACTCTTAAGTTTCCTAGGGCAGTGACTGGCCCAACCATCCATCCAACAACTCAAGCCAGAGGCCCAGTTCATCCTGGACTTCCCGTCCTCGGCCACTTTCTCCCCCAACGTCCGATCAGCGAAGCAGCCCCTGCTGCCAGCCGCCCACCATTTGCCTCCACCTACTTCAACCACCTTGTTCACTGCTTGCCCAGTCAGCTCTCCAACCAGGCTTTAAAAATATTGTTGTGGCCAGGCTCGGTGGCTCATGCTTGTAATCTCAGCACTTTGGGAGGCCGAGGCGAGTGGATCACGTGAGGTCAGGAGTTTGAGACCAGCCTGGCCAACATGGCAAAACCTGTCTCTACTAAAAATACAAAAAAACTAGCTGAGCCTGGTGACGCAGGCCTATAATCTCAGCTACTTGGGAGACTGAGGTGGGAGAATTGCTTGAATGTGGGTGGTGGAGCCGAGATTACACCATTGCACTCCAGCCTGGGCGACAGAGCAAGAATCTATCTCAAAAAAAATAATAATAAATACATATGATATTTATATAGATATATTTGGGCTAGGCTTCTCTTTTGCCTAGTGGAGAAACCCACCATAGGTTTTACTTTTAAAGAAGTCCCATTCACCTCCATTCTCAGGAAGAATCGTGATGGTTTTTCTCTCTAGACAGTTTGGTATTGCATTAGGCACACGTCTGAAATTCCCATTTTCTCACCATCAGACTGAAACATGTTTTTCTGAAATCTAAAATAATTTAAAGTTTATGAAGCCAGGATGGTTTAGATCTAGATATATGGCCTTAGCAACCAAAACTATTTTTCTTTTAAAAGTAATCTATTTTATTTTGCCAGAAACTCAGAAGACACACACTCTGATCCATTTAATTCCTTAATAAGAATTAACATGTCAGTCCATCAGTCTGTTTCAACTTTCCACCTGGTCATTCCAAAACTATGCCAAGTATCATTTTATTATGTATTTTCTGAATCACAGTCTGGGGCAGAGACGGAAGCTGGCGGGCAGGGCATGGTACGGACAAATGACAGCGTGGAGCTCCAGGGTAACATCGGGGGGCCTCCACTGGCTCTGAACGGTGCTGTCTGAACTTTTGAGACACCCTGAACCCCAGAGGCAGCAAGACCCCGGAGGAGCAAAGGCTAAAGAACATAACAGGAGGCAGGACATTTGCCTTCGTTTTGGGAAATATTTTTTAAATGAGAAATAAGGAACTCTCATTGAGCAGAAAATGTTGGCTGTTCCTCGCTCTTCTGATGCCACTTCTGCTCCACCCTCACCTGCTCTGCCCTCTGCCCTTGCAGGTTACGGCTCCCCGATCTCCACCTCATTCGTCGGGCACCTTGGGTGTCCCGAGGAGGGCATCATGCTGATTGTTCTGCATCACTTTCTCCTCCTTCCGCTCCACTAGGTAGATACTGTTCACCCTTCCCACGTGACGTTCACCATCTTGCCCATGGCCGCAGACAGCAAGCGCTAGGGCCGGGATGGGCAGCCAGGTCTGGACCCACCCTTTTCTAAGCCATGCTGCTTTAAGGACCTGATCCGGCTGGAGCTCCTGAATGCTCAGACTTCCAGCACATCCAGAACTGGGATACGTCTTCATGATGAGATAGTTTAATACCTTAATCTCCCTGTGGGGAAAGTAAAGTTCTGAGAAGACGGGCTGCCTTCAAGTTGAACAGATTCGGGCTTGCAATCAGAGGTCCTGATCTGAATCCTTATTTTGCCAGATCTTAGGATTTTTGATAAATCTGGTACTCCCCCCTCCTCGCACCCTGGAAATCAGACACTAGTATGTCATTCACAGGAATCAACCAAAATCATTGTTACAAGAAGCAGTCTTTACTCTCTGTTTCCTGGTAAGTAAGCACCGAGGTAGGGACTGAATCTTCAACATAACCCTGCCCTCATGGCTCTTATGTCTTGTGAGGGAGGAAACTGGAAAACAAATGTCAAAATATACCATTAAAATTGTGCTGAGATACGCACAACTCCTGGCACATAGTTGATTTCTCCATACATGATCTCCTTACTAGCTTGAAATTCTACTGTTTAAAAACAGAATCATGGGCTGGGTGAGGTGGCTCACGCCTATTATCCCAGCACTTTGGGAGGCTGAGGTGGGAGGATCATTTGAGACCAGGAGTTAAAGATCAGTCTGGCCAACGTGGCAAAAACCTGCCTCTACTAAAAAATACAAAAATTAACTGGGTGTTGTGGTGGGCACTTGTAGTCCCAGCTACTTGGGACGCTGAGGCAGGAGAATCAATTGAACCCAGGAGGCAGAGGTTTCCGTGAGCCGAGATCACGCCTCGTCTGGAAAGTCATACTGAACACCCAAGGCTGGAGCAGACGTGCCCTGTGTGCCCTCAGCCCACTCAAAGGTAACAGCTTCCTGGCTGACTGGCCTCAGCCCTGTCTGGAGGCTCCTGCAGGCCATTTTCACATGAGCTACAGCTTCCATACCCAGCCCTGCTCTGGGACCTGGGGACCATCAAACAGCATTTGCAAATCAGGCAAATTACTCTGGAAGGTATAAAGAATTCTCAAAACTCAACAGAAAGAAACAAACAACCCAATTGAAAAGTAGTAAAGACAGCCGTGGCTCACGCCTGTAATCCCAGCACTTTCAGAGGCTGAGGCAGGTGGATCACCTGAGGTCAGGAGTTCAAGACCAGCCTGGCCAACATGGTGAAACCCTGTCTCTACTAAGAATACTAAAAATCAGCTTGGCGTGGTAGTGGGTCCTATAATCCCAGCTACTTGGGAGGCTGAGGCAGGAGAATTCCTTGAACCCTGGAGACAGAGGTTGCAGTGAGCCGAGATTGTGCCATTGCACCCCAGCCTGAGTGACAAAGTGATACTCCGTCAAAAAAAAAAAAAAAAAAAAGAAAGAAAGAAAAGAAAAGTAGTAAAAAGACCTTGATACCTCACCAAAGGACCCAGGTCTTTTTACTTCCCCAAAGTATCCAGGTTTTTTACTACAGGTGGCCAATAAGCACATAAAAAGATATTCAACAGCATCAGCCATTAGGGAAACGTGAATTAAACCACAGTAGGATGCTACATACCCATTAGAATGGCTGGGATAAATACTAACAATATCAAATGCTGGTGAGGGTGTGGAACAACTGACCACTCTATATTGCCGCTGAGAATACAAAATGGCACAGCCATTCTAGATAATAATTTGGCACTTTCTTATGAAGTCAAGCACACATTCATATGACCCAACAATCCCACTGCTAAGCATTTACCTTAAAGAAATAACCTAAAGAAATTTAGGATGTTTAAAGCCTGACACACATGTTTATAGCAGCCTTATTCATAATCACCAAAAACTAGAAACAACACAGAAGTCCTCCAGTGGCTGAAAGGGTGTTACATCCATGCAATGAAACACTATCAGCTCTAAAAAGCAAGGGACCGTTGCTATATGCAGCGTGGAGAATCTCAAAGACATTGTGCTAAGTGAATGAGGTCAGTCTCAATAGGTATGATTGCATTTACATGATATTCTGGAAAAGACAAAATTATAGCAACACAGAACAGCTCAGTGGTTGCCAAGGGTTGGGGTAGGGGTGCCTTAAAGGATAGTGTGCAGGGGGTTTAAGGGTCAGGAGTGGCTCTGCTTCCTGACTGCCATAGCGGTGACATAAATCTATACATGTGCTCATAGAACTATACACAAAAAGTTAATATTACTGTATGCTAATCTAAAATATATCATTTAAAAATCATCGTTTGCTGAATGGATGAATAAATGAATGAAATTTATCCTCAATAAGACCAGTTTTCTAGCATTTCTTAGTTACTTTGCTTCATTTTTCACAAAATAGGTGAAACTTTCGGGCTGGAAATGAGAAGTTTCACCCAGAACACTTTAGGGCTCGGCTGGCTGCAGCACGTTGTCTTCTCTGATGTTACCTCCGTAAGGTCCAGGTTCCTGGGTCGATGGGTCCGGAGCTGCAGTCTTGTCAGGCCTATGAACTCCGCCCGGGTGCAGTCTCTCTTCTGCCTGCCTGGGAAGGCTCAGCTGGGCCAGGTCCCTGCTCAGATGCATCCCTGGTTCTGAGAGAGTGAGCAATGCACCCCACCTCCCTGAGACTCAGCTTCCCTATCCAGGAAATGGATCAAATGGTCCCCGGTTTACAAGGTGGTTATAAGGATCATGTGAGAGTATTTTCTAAAGTGCGCTACCTCGTAGAACAGACACCATTCCGCGTCTTATAGCCACTAATGTCTTCCTCAACCCTTCCATCCATCATTCCCTCAACCAGGCACAA
The DNA here is from genome assembly GCA_963573385.1 of Cacajao melanocephalus. NCBI lineage: Eukaryota > Metazoa > Chordata > Mammalia > Primates > Pitheciidae > Cacajao > Cacajao melanocephalus. The sequence goes on along the minus strand of CAUYLG010027854.1, from coordinate 34,145 downwards.
AGAGCTCCCCCACCCCCACTCCACTCACGAAGGGAGCCCACTCCCTGTCCAGGCTGCCCTGCCACTGTAACCTGACTCTGTCTGTGTGACAGCTCGGGATCTGGGCCCTGGCCCCTGGTTTGAGGCTTATTAACAGGCTGCAGAGGGTCTCCAGGCACAGCCTGCTCCGGGCGAGCTCCTTGCCAGCGCCAGATCTGCTGATTCTCTGTGTTTTCCTTGAGGGAACAGGGAGGAAGTGGGCTGTCAGTAAAAGCAGACTCATTTATTTTAATAAATTGTTGTGAAAAGTAAAACAAACATGACCCCGCTCAGAAAGGGTGAATCTGATGCAGCGAGAGCCCTAGGAAGGAGAGGATGACCCAGAAAGAACTACATGGACATTTTCCCCTGGGCGAGGCCAACCCTCAGCGCTAACCACGTGTGATATTGTGCAGCCACGGTGCCGGCGTTCAGTTAGCAGCTTGGTATTTTTATTACACGAAGAGCTCATACAAATTATGAAAATTAACAAGATCCTGTAAACAGGTGAGCAATAAGCAGAGATAAGTCCCAACAGAAGAAAAAGAATTAGGGAATTCTCATGCCTATGGGAAAATGTTCAACCCTACTAGTGATTAAAGAAATAAACATTAAAGTAATTAGGTTATTTCACTGTCTATCAAGTTAACAAAACTTTAAAAATAATACAATACCTAAAGCTGGTAAAATCAGGGAAACACATATGATGCTGGTAAATGTATAAATCAGTACAACCATTTTCAAAGGCAATTAGGCAATATGTACTAAGAACTATAAGAGATAGGCATACCTTTTCAATGTTTAGATCCTTCAACCAGTAATCCATATCAGCAAATCTTACTAAAGAAAATGCTTAGGCCTGGCGCAGTGGTTCACACCTGTAATCCCAGCACTGTGGGAGGCTGAGGCAGGTGGATCATTTGAAGTCGGGAGTTCGAAACCAGCCTGGCCAACATGGTGAAACCCTGTCTCTACTAAAAATAAAAAATTAGCCAGGCATGGTGGTGCATGCTGTAATCCCAGCTACTCTGGAGGCTGAGGCAGAAAAATCTCTTGAACCCTGGAGGTGGAGGTTGCAGTGAGCCAAGATTGCACCACTGCATTCCAGCCTGGGTGACAGAGCAAAACTTTGTAAAAAAAAAAAAAAAAAAAAACTTGATATATATTTTTAAATGACCAAAAGAAACAACCCTAAATATACAAAAACATTCCAAGTACAAAGTTATTCATCATAATATGCTTGTAAATAACCTATCTTTGGACTGTTTTAAACCTTTACAAATGGTCACAAAGAATTTTAAATATTCTGGTGAGATATTTACGATCTAATGTTGAATTATAACGCAAGTTATAAAGTTGTTTATATACAACGGTTCAATTAGACGAACATTTGCAGAGAGACTGGAAGGAAAACATGGCACTGGGAGTCGTATGCTGATACTTGGGCATATTTAATTTTGAATTCTATTTAACTTGGTATTTCTAATTTTTTTAAATGAAAATGTGTTTTTAATGGGAAAAGTAAACACACTCTGGCTTAAAGAGGTGCTCTGCTCTTCCTAACGACCCAGTTGCTCATGAATCATTCCTGAGAGGGTCTTCATTGTTCTTGAGTCTATTTATGTTGTCGACCTGCATGACCTCCTAGGTAATGAATTCCTTACGTCCGTCCCTATGGTATGAAGGACTGCTTCTCTCCTCTAGAATCTACCTTTTCAGATTCTAAGCATGCCCCTAGATCGTGGCACTATTTCTGTAGCAACTGATTAGCTAGTGTCCAAGACCACAGGTCCTTTAAGAATTCTATAAACCCCAAGCATCCTGGTAGAGCTTAAATTAGTGTAATCAGGGCATAGCTTTTTGGCAATGTCTAGGAAAGTTGAAGATGCTCACATCCTGTAGCTGGCTGTTCTCCGTGTAAGCATATTCCACAGAGAAACTCACGCAGGGAGCCCACACCACGACACATCAGGTCTGCGGGTGCCCAGATCAGGCTGGTGCAGTTAACACATTTCTAGGGGAGAGTCTTTTGGAAAGGAACTTACTGAACAACTAAGAGTGAAGAGTGGTGAGATTGGAGCCCCAGCTGACGGGGAGATAAAGGAGCACCTTTCCAATTGATTCTGGAGGAGGTGGGAGAACAGAGGAAGCATTCTCAGAGTCTAGGCGCGAACTTGTGGTTTGGGGTCAGGGCAGGAGGCAGGCGATGGCTCTCTCTTTCTCAGAAGTGGAAGCTCACCTGCTGGGGCAGGTAGAAGACAGGAAGGAGAGCCGGCTTGGGGAGACTTGGCTTGAGGAGGAAGAAAATTTTTCTCACCTCTATTAAACTTCATTGCAGTATTATTTGCAATAGCCAAGATATGAAAACAACCTCCATGTCCACTGACTGATGAATAAACAAAGAAACTGTGATATATATTCATATTACTTACACATACAGTCGTCCCCATTTTGCTTTCCAAGGTTTCAGTTACCCTGAGTCAACTACAGTCCAAAAATAGATGAAACAGTTATGAAATAAGAAGATATTCTGAGAGAGACCACATTCACATAACTTTTTTTTTTTTTTAAGACAGAGTCTCACTCTGTTGCCCAGGCTAGAGTGCAGTGGCACGATCTTGGCTCACTACAAACTCCGCCTCCCAGGTTCAAGTGATTCTCTTGCCTCAGCTTCCCAAGTAGCTGGGATTACAGGCACGTGCCACCATGTTTAGCTAATTTTTGTATTTGTAGTAGAGATGGGGTTTCACCATGTTGCCCAAGCTGGTCTCAAACTCCTGATCTCAGGTGATTCACCCACCTTGGCCTCCCGAAGCGTTGGGATTACAGACATGAGCCACTGCACCTGACCTCACATAACTTTTATTACCATATGTTATCATTGTTCTATTATTTTATTATTATTTATTGTTGCTAATCTCTTACTGTGCCTAATTTATAAATTAGGCTTTACCATAGGCATGTATGTACGAAAAAACGTAGTGTATATGAGGGTTGGTGCTAGCCACCATTTCAGACATCCATTGGGGTTCTTGGAAGCTATGCCACTCAGGTGAGGGGGACCACTGTACAAAGCATTTACGTGGAGACTGAAAGAAAATAGAACAGAACAGTGTCATGGTCATATTTTGATACTTGGGGATATTTCATGCTTTGTTCTGTCTAACTTGGCATTTCTTATTTTTTTAATGAAAATGTCTTCCAGGTTCATCCATATTGTTGCAAATGACAGGATCTCCTTTTGAAAGTTGAATAATATTCCATTGTGTGTGTGTGAACACATTAGTACATTTTGATTTTTGTACGACAGCCTCTGAGCAGCCTCCAGGCCCCCTCTGCAGAGGAGAGGCTTGTAAAATACAAAAAGAAAATAAATAAACTATCTGCTGAGTAATGCTTATGCCACTTCCACAAGAACGGGAGTTCTTGTGATCGTGTGTCCAGGACTTGGGCCACCTGCACTAAGTCCCAGGGATACTGCGACCCTGTACCCGCAGCTGCAGATGATTAGCTGGGAATGGGGGCAGGGGTCTGGACTTTCAAGTCCAGCTGCATTGTTCCCTGTCAAGCCACAGATAAGATTTAGAAGTGAAATAAGTAAATAAAATTAATAAAAATTAAAACGCAGCCCTCCTGGTTAATGTTCCCAGGAGCCACCATGTATCAAAGCCACACAGCCAATCTCCCAAAGTGACCATCCTTTTGCTGTGTAAAGGTGCTGGTTCTTTTGTGTCACCTAAGAAAGCCATGGGGTCTGTAAAGAAAAAAAGGAGCCCTTCTGCTGAGGGAACACTGCGGAGAAAGAACTGGAGGCAGAGAAGCAGCAGCAACAAGCAACAGATCCTCGAGGGAGCCTCGGGACAGGCAGGCCCCACGGGGAGGCCAGCATGGGACAGAGCGAGAGGGAAGGAGGAGACTTCAGGCCTGGGCAGACCCACCAGGCTATGTTTTGTACCACAGGGCTTCCTGGCCCTACTGTGGCCCAGGTCAGGACATCGGGAGAATGCCACTCTTCGGCTCTCAGCCTCCGCTGGGCATCACCTGGAGATACAGAGGCACCTGATGGGCCTGTCCTCTGAAACTTAAAGGAATAAGAAATGTGTTCCTCCCAAAAATACCGTTCATGCTCTATTCCAGACATTCACAGATGCCAGGAAACATCCGGGAACTGAAACTGACGAGAACGGCCATCACCACAGGAGGTAAACGCTGCATCGTCTTAGGAAGTGGGAATTGCTATGGAAAAATTAAAAATTAGAGGAGGGCAGAGAGGACCAGGAGTGTGGTGTGGGCTGGTGGAAAGCAAGTGCCAGCATCAAATAAGTTGCTCCAGAGAGGCCTCTGCAGATGGTGTCATTTGAGCAGAGACCCGAGGGTGCTGTGACAGCAGACAAGACTGGGCCTACAGGGCAGCGTCTCAGGCCCACAGGATGGACGTGCAAAGGCCTAAGCACCTGAGGTCAAAGGCCAGCCAAGACCAGGCTGCTGGAGGCAAGGGCGAGTGAGCAGGGGCGGGAGGTGAGGGAGGGTCTGGTGGAGAGACTCGGGCTCTGCTCTGAGTCCACAGGGACCCTGCTCTGTCCATGTGGGCACTGCAAAGAGCTCTCCGGCTGCTTGTTGAGGGCAGAGGCAGAGACCCTGAGGAGACCCTGTTGCTGTGACTCAGGTACCAGTGTGGCTTAGGCTCATAAGGAAGGTGGGCAGTCCCTAGAAATGTCCAAGTGCCTCATTCCAGTCACACACCATAGAGCTTATAAGTCAGATTCTATTTAGAAGTTTAACAGCTCAGCCACCGATGTGATTTTCGTTCAGTCTTTGGTTTGTGCAGCTGGTGGAGCTGGTCTGCTGTCAAACACTTTGCAAAAGGTGGAGCCACACAGAAGAGCCATAAGACATCACAGAGGGGGAGACCGAGGGCTCCTTTGATCCAGCTGCTCAATTAACAGACGAGGAAAGTGCGACTCTGGGAGATGGCATGGTTTTCCAAAGACAGGGTGTGATTCCCATCTTTGAATTTGCACACATGCCACCTGGGGCTTTTGATGAAATGAAGGTTAGAATTCAGCAGGTCAGGCATGGACCTCGGGTTCCTAAAGTTGTACATTTCTAATCAGCTCTCCAGAGATGCTAAGGCTGTTGGTCCGGGGACCACACTGAGTAACCACAGTCTGGACTGGATGGGGGGCTGCAGTGAGGGCCTGGGGAAGTGTGGGCAGGAAAGCTATGGGCTGTGAGATGCAGACACCAGTCTTGCTAGACACCTGAAAACGAGGTTCTGAAACCATGGAGGACGAAGACTGTGAAGCCCAAGTGAGAGATGGACCAGCCCCCACATAATGGAAACGACTTGCCACAGATGTGAAATGCTAGGAAGATCATGATGGGGCCGGAGGACAGATGTGGCCTAAAAGGTTCTCAGACAGGGCAGGGGATGGGAGATACTCACAGCCACACCCTTAGCCTCTGGCTCAGGACCTGGAAATTGGAACGAGCTGGACCAGTGTGAGCAGCTCGAGACTGAACTCTAAGAAGTTTCCCTTGATTCTGTATTTCCCACGAGAGAAGGAACGTGAGCTGAAGGCCAATGCCCTTTTGTCCCTGTTGCCACTCTCTGCCCTGCAGCAGTGAATGAATGTCAGCTGTGTTTTTGGCAGACCCTGGGGCACAGCCTGGAGCATTTAAGTTGCACAACAGTCCTGCTTTGTCAGTTTGTGACTGAGGCAGAGGAATGGTTCCCTCCCTCTGGGCTTGTACGAAGAGGGAAAGGATGGAAGTGAATGCTGAAGCCTCCTCCGGGTCAGGACCTGAGCACTGGCTGCAGGGAAGTCCGTCCTGCTGTCAGCTGTCCAGACATGGAGGCCCCCTGTGGGTCCCAGTCTGCTCCCCTCACTTACTTCCCACGTCCCTTCTCACAGTAGGCACTACCAGGCGGATGGACAGCCTTGGTCGGATGGGCTCTGTTGGAGACTAATTATTTTAAATGACTAAAGGGAAGGAGTGAATGGAGAGTAAGGAGAAATTGAAGGAAATCCCCACAGCATCTCTGTAATCTGCAGAATAATGACCCCCCAAAAATGTCCATGTCTTGGGCCCTAGAACATGTGGGTATGGCACCTTCCATGGCAAAGGGGACATTGTAGATGTGATTAAATTAAGGGCCTTGAGAGATTGTCCTGGATTGTAGGGCTGGGCCCAATGTCATCCCAGGATCCTTATAAGTGGGAGGTAGGAGGCTTAGAGTCAGAGTGGGAGATGTGACGATGGAAGCGGAGGTCAGAGAACAGAGGAAGAGGGAAGTGAAGATGCCGTGGAGCTCGCTTTTAGGATGCGTGAAGGAGACACAACCCAAGGAACGTGGAAGCTGGAAGATGCCAGGCAATGGATTCTTTTCTAGAGCCTCAGAAGGAGCGCAGCCCTGCGGGTCGTTCTCCCTCCAAAACCCTAAGACAATGCGGTTGAGCCATCTTAAGCTATTAAATTTGTGTTAATTTGTTAGAGCAATGATAGAAAACAAATGATTTTCTAGGATGAGGCCAAGACCATGAGGACTCAGCTATGGTAGGTGGGGGGCTTTGAAACTTGATGCTTCCCCAGTCCAGAGCATGTTCTCAGCAGTCCAGTAGCCAACTTGCTGATTTGTAGACAGCCCTAATTTCTGCAGGCATTCGTGTGTCTCGTTTAAGAGAAAAGCATCTCTCTCTCCTGAACACTATCAACCTTCAGAAAATAGTCCATTAGAAATATGAGACATCGGCCAAGCACAGTAGCTCACGCCTGTAATCCTAGAACTTTGGGAGGCCGAGGCGGGTGGATCATGTGGTCAGGCATTCAAGACCAACCTGGCCAACCTGGGGAAACCCCGTCTCTACTGAAAATACAAAAATTAGCCGGGAGTGGTGGTAGGCATCTGTAATCTCAGCTACTCAGGAGGCTGAGGAAAAGAACTGCTTGAACCCAGGTGGCAGAGGTTGCATAGAGCCAAGAACATACCACTGCACTCCAGCCTGGGCAACAGAGCAAGACTCTGTCTACAAAAAAAAAAAAAAAAAAAAAAAAGAAATATGAGATATCTTGGCAATGGAGGGCAGTGACCAGGCCTTCCTGCTTAACGTCTGGGCCACCTGCTGTGTCCATCCTGGAGAAAGGGTCCTTGAGACCAGCATACTCTTGATGTGTTACCTTCCTTCATAGTGGGAAGATATTCTGGAAAAAGAAGCTCACACTCTTGTTTCCCTTCCACTCTTCTCACCCAGGGAAGACACATTCCGTAGGTGAGAGCGGAAAGGGGTGGGATCCCAGGGGATAAGGATGAAAGTGCTCGGTTGGAATTAAGCCCAGAAGAGTATACATGTGGAAGCCACTAAATATAAGTGACACAGGTAACCAAGACTGCTGGCTGCCTTTCCTGTCTACTCTCCCGTTGTAAGTAAAATTTCGATGCTGCGAAAGAAATAGCACTTGAAGATAAGTCCTCTCAGCAAGGCAGTTTACTTCTATAGAAGGATGTGGTGTATGGATGGAACAATGGCGGCCGCACACTTGGACAAGGTAGAGAAGGGGTACTTATGCCGGATGGGGGTCGTCCCTACTGCTATGTGGTCCCCTGTTGGCTAGGGTCAGACCGCACAAGCTAGACTAATCCTGATTGGCTATTTTAAAAAGAGCAGAGGTCCAAGCTGGAGTGGCAGGGTGGGTGTTTTGGTGGGAAGGACGGTTACGGGAGTGTCAGAGCAGGTAGATCAGGTAGCCAGGGGTGATCAGGTGACTGGGATGAGTCAGGATAGAGCCGGGGGCTGGGGGAACAGATGTGAACTACTTATTAGAACCCGTGGAGAAGGTTGTTTACTGGAATTACGAGGAAGTTAAACTTTAAAATAGAGAATTAAAGAATAAGAGAGCTGAACATACTGACACACCGATTCTTTGAAGAGAAACTTGAGGTTCACTGTAACATTCCCTTTTCTCATAGGAACAGAATTGCAGCTTTAAGTGGAAATACAGACCCATATCCCATACAGACAGGTGCTGCATGCCACTCAGTTCTGACAAAAGACATGTAAGTGGGGTTTGTCGGGCAAAATTTCTGGAATAATTCCTTAAGAGATGATCAGACCTCCAGCCCAGGCCCACTTAAACCTGTTTCTCCTTCTTCCGGGAATCTGAATTTTATAGCTGGATCTCCAGCAGCCACCTTGGTTTGTAAGCTTGTAAGGGTGAGAGCCATCCGGAGGGGACAGCAAAAAAGAAGGAGAGAAGAATCAGGCAGTTCTAAGTGGCCCTCAAATCACCATAGCTTCTCTGGATGCCCTGCCTCCAGACTGATTTTATGAAAAAGAAGAAAATAAGCCTTTATCTTGTTCCTTCCTCCCACCCCCTACCCCTAATCTCTGCTAATAGCAGCCAATTGCAATTCTAACTGATGTAGCACATACTGGAAACAGCTTGCACAAAAGTAACGTAATAGGTGAATAGTCACGATGGATCAAACCTCATCTCCGCAGTCCCCCCTGAGATTTGGGACCTTAGCACAGGAAGCAACCTCTTTGAGCTTTGGTTTCCTCATCTATAGACTGCGTTGTTCACGAGGCTGAGTAGGGAGGCCGTCATAAAGCATTGTGTTTAAGATGCATGGGAAATAATCCACTGTTTAGGTCAGAAGTAGATGATTCAGTAAATGCTGGGCTATGTTGAAAAAGACAGAGCTATCCTATACTGAGAATAGCAAATCATTAATAGGATGAACTAGAAATGACCTAGACTCTCACAGACATCAGTGCCTTGCCTGTGGACAGGCTGGTCACGACTGCACACACACCGTGCTATGATGATGGTGGCCAGCAGGAAACCTCTCTTCCCCGGCCAGACTGGTGGAAGATCTGTCGCTGGTGACCTTCTCCGCTCTCTGGCTACAAATCAGCCTGTGTCCTGGGCCCACAGGAGGATGGGGCAGGGAGCCAGGTCGGGTGGAAGCCCAGAGCCGGATGTTTCTTTTGCCTCTAAATGTCCTGTGTACACAGACCCCCGTCACCATTCAGAAGCCCAGAACTGAGGTGACAGGTGACAAAGCTTTCTGTCTCCAGCCCAGACATCCCTTCCTCATCTCTGTCATTGTCATCTCCTCTCATCATGTGACCGCAGTTAGAAAAGACTGGCCACATCTAGAAAGAGTTTCTCCCAGTTACACATTCACCAGCTTGGCCATGGGCTTTGCTGGAGTTATTCGAGCACTAAATCACCCATCGCTCAGCAAATATTTAGGGGTCACAGACCACAGACTGGACACTACTTCCTTCCAGCGAGAGAAAACTCAGTCTGTGGTGAACCAACAGACTGCACATGTATTGCATAGGTCTCTAGCAGCTGAAAGTGGCTTCGCATGATACTGTCAAAGTAAATTTTATTCTGCATGGCAAAGTCTCCACTGAACAGTAATGATTATTGTAATGAACCATTAAAGGCTCTTTGGATATGCTGGGTACCCTGGTAACTATTTTATACCATTATATTGATTCAGAACACAAAACCAGTGGCGAGTTCCCGGTGTTTTTTCAGTCTGAATTTACAGTGAGATTTGGTGTTGGCAGTAAACTGTGCAGTGTGCAGCAATACTTGTTGCCCACTGAATACCGTGGCAGCACGAGGAGGGGTGTGGCTGCCTTGGAGTAGATGGAAACAGGAACTCATTACATATTCACATTCTCCAGCATGGGTGATGTTATGCAGTTAGCTTTTCTTTCTTTTTTTTCTTTTTTTTTTTTTTGAGACCGAGTTTCCCTCTGTCACCCAGGCTGGAGTGCAGTGGTGCGATCTCAGCTCACTACAACCTCCGCCTCCCAGGTTCAAGTAATTCTTCTGCCTTAGCCCCCTGAGTAGCTGGGATTGTAGGTGTGGTCCACCATGCCCAGCTAACTTTTTGTATTTTTAGTAGGAACGGGGTTTTGCCATGTTGGCAAGGCTGGTCTCGAACTCCTGACCTTGTGGTCTGCCCGCCTCAGACTCCCAAAGTGCTGGGATTACAGGTGTGAGCCACCGCACTCGGCCATGCAGTTAGCTTTTTAAGAATAAAAACTGGAGGTAGGGTGAAAGAAAGAGCAGTGAAGGAGCCACATTGCAGGAAGAGCTCAAAGGAGCAACCTCGTATGGCGTTGACTTGCACTTTGGGAATGATGGCGCTTGTCTGCACAACCTTCCAACTGAGCTCTCAGGCTCCAATGCCTGGTGTCTGCTTTCCCTGTGAAAAATACCTTCCCACCTGTTTTCCAGGCTGCAGAGGAGGGCAGAAAGTCTGTTCTGTGGCTTGCTAGATTCTTTTAAATTGATGCATACCTGAGGAGGCGTAAAAAGCTGCCCAGCCTTTACCCACTCTGGATTTCTGTGCTTCCTTCTGATTTTGTCATTTGGTTAGTTATTGTTGTTGTTGTTTTTGAGATGGAGTCCCACTCTGTCGCCCAGACTGGAGTGCAGTGGCACCATCACAGCTCACTGCAACCTCTGCCTCCCAGATTCAAGCAATTCTTCTGCCTCAGCCTCCCGAATAGCCTGGGATTACAGGCGCCCACCACACGCCCGACTAGTTTTCTGTATTTTTAGTAGAGACAGGGTTTCACCATGTTGGCCAGGCTGGTCTCAAACTTCTGACGTCAGGTGACCCACCCACCTCCACCTCCCAACGTGCTGGGATTACAGACATGAGCCACTCCGCCCTGCCTGATTGTGTTTGTATTCTCACAAACTCCTAATTCGCAGAATCTGCATCTCAAGGTGGAGTGAAAACTTAAGCTCACATTGCCCAACTAGCCCCTCTACAAAAACTTCAGTTAATTCATCAGTCTGTGTGCATACTGGGTTTCAGGGTGTTTGTGGAAGTGACCTCTACAAAGTTCTGGCACCACCGACAAGGATCAGAACAACATTGCAGGGGTGAGACTCCATGATCCAGGCTGCAAGTTAGGGAAGGATCCCCCAAGAATGGCACCAAAGGCTGTGGCCTCAGAGCACCCCACCTGCCAACCAAAAATGCCTGTGCTTGGGAACAGACGATTTGAGAGGCAGTAAGCAGAAGCAGGCCGCAGGGAGAGGTTCGCAAATGTTTGATGTGCAATCAACAGTGACAGTCCTGTGTGCAAATCCTGCCCCTTCCAGGATTCGCTGTGAAAACATGGAGGAGGCATGTAACCCCACTGAGACTGTTTGCTCATCTGCAACCCAGGCTAACAACTGTGCCTCTCTCGAGGATGCCAAAGAGTTCACTGCGATGATGATCCGACAGGCCCATGCATTTTGTGTATTGCATGATAATTAGCCGCCTCTCTATTTAACTCATAGAGAAAGTGAGGAACTTAGACCCGGGTGATGGAGAAAGCTTTGAGAAGAGAGATCTGCCTTGTTTCTCTCTCTGAGCCTCTCCTGATTTCTCAAATAAAAACCAGGAAATGTCAGCCAGGTGCAGTGACTCATGTCTATAATCCCAGCACTCTGGGAGGCTGAGGTGGGCGGATCACCTGAGATTGGGAGTTTGAGACCAGCCTGGCCAACATGGAGAAACCCTTTCTCTACTAAAAATACAAAACTAGCCGGGCGTTGTAACACACGCCTGTAATCCCAGCTACTTGGGAGGCTGAGGCAGGAGAATTGCCTGAACCTGGGAGGTTGCGGTGAGCCAAGATCACGCCACTGCACTCCAGCCTGGGCAGCAAGAGTGAAACTCCAACTCAAAAAAAAAAGAAGAAAAACAGGGAATGTCAAGGCTGGAGATGATCTCTGAGCTTTCTTCACCTGGAAGATCCAGCTTGAAAAGCAAAGCCAGAACAAAATGAACACCCCATGTGACTTCCTGAGTGGACATGAAACCAGGCAGATTTCAAATAGGAAGCCGAGCTTGTCTGTCCAGTTTAAAAATCATCCTACAAGCTGTACTCACAACTGAATCTCATATTATCAAACCTATTTTTTTTTTTGAGACAGAGTCTTGCTCTGTCACCAGGTGCCAGGCTGGAGTGCAGTGGCGCAATCTCAGCTCACTGCAACCTCCACCTCCCGGATTCAAGCAATTCTGCTGCCTCAGCCTCCTGAGTGGCTGGGACTACAGGTGCACGCCACCATGCCCAGCTAATTTTTGTATTTTAGTGGAGATGGGGTTTCACTATGTTGGCCAGGATGGTCTCGATATCTTGATCTCATGATCCTCCCACCTTGGCCTCCCAAAGTGCTGGGATTACAGGTATGAGCCACTGCTCCAGGCCTTTTTATTATTTATTTTTTTTTTTGAGACAGAGTCTTGTTCTTGTCATCCAGGCTGGAGTGCAGTAGCACAACCTTAGTTCACTGCAACCTCTGCCTCCTGGGTTTAGTAGATTCTCTTGCCTCATCAGCTTCCTGAGTAGCTGGGATTATAGGCACCTGGCACCACTTCTGGCTAATTTTTGTATTTTTAGTAGAGATGGGATTTCACTATGTTGGTAAGGCTGGTCTTGAACTCCTGAGTTCAAGTGATCCTCCCCTGCCTCAGCCCCTCAAAGTGTTGGGATTACAGGCATGAGCCACTGTGCCTGGCCATTATCAAACCAATCTAATGAGGGGTCTCACAGCAGAAGCATGACGAGCTTGGCCAGCCATGATGAGATCATGTGCAGGGTTCCAGGCAGGGGAAGAGCCAGGAGGCTGAGGTGCAGGCTGGGACCTGGCCCTGAGCAAGCCCAGTCATCAGGCCAGAGAGGCTTGGGAATCTGTGCACTCAGTATCTGTCCTACTCTCCCAGAGCTGCCACCGCACAGTTCCACAAACCAGGTGGCTTAAACCACCTAACTCTGCTCCCTCAGTTTCAGTTCTGGAGGCCTGAAGTCTGCATCAAAGGCCGGCACGACTGTGCTGTCTTTGAAGGTTCCAGGGGAGGGTTCCTCCTGCCTCTTCCGGTTTCTGAGGCTCCTGGTGTTCCTTGGCTCCTGCAGCATCATGCCAGGAGCTGCCTCTGACTTTGCATGGCCTCTCCTCTCTGTGTCTATGTCCGGATCTCCCTCTTCTTTTTTTTTTTTTTTTTCTAGAAACGGAGTCTCGCTCTGTCACCATACTGGATTGCAATGACACGATCTCAACTCACTGCAACCTTCACCTCCTTGGCTCAAGCAATTCTCCTGCCTCAGTCTCCTGAGTAGCCGGACTACAGGCGCACGCCACCACACCCAGCTAATTTTTGTATTTTTAATAGAGATGAGGTTTCACCATGTTGGTCAGACTAGTCTCGAACTTCTGACATCGTGATCCACCCACCTTTGGCCTCTCAAAGTGTTGGGATTACATGGGTAAGCCACTGTGCCCGGCCCCTCTCCTTTGTTTTCTAAACCTTCTCTCACTGTCTCTCACTTATAAAAATATGAACACACTTATATAAGCTTACACACACACACCTTAACCTATAATTAACGCAAGTGAATGTATTAAAATGAAATGCTTGGGGAGTAAAGAATCAATAAAGACAATTATGAAGTTATAAAACAAAATTAAATATCTAGACACATTAAGAATTTTTAGCTAAACATCTTCTCTGCAAATGTTAAAGTCAACAAAGAGATCCAATTCCTTTGCTGAGGAATAAAAGTTTTTTAAAGACATTTTAAAGAGAGGTTGTTTATGATTAGAAGATCCAGATGTGCTCATGTTTAAAAAAATGTATTTAACTAAAAATGACTGCCCAAATGAAAGACTCATACTTTTTTGTTTAATGTGGTTATAGTTTGGATCAGAATCAGACGAGCCATAATCTAGAAATACTTTGGTTCTGAGAGTTAGGGATAGATGTAAAGTTTTATGGATGAAATTTTTGAATTTTGAGAGAGTAGGCTCCCTACAACTTCATGCTGTTTTCAAATTTTAAGTTCAGATTGTAATTTTTTTATTGTGTTTCTAGCAATTTCATCAACAGGCTCATGGCTTTCAAATTTAAACTCTAGCTTAAAGGTTGAATTTTAATAAACAGAAAAGGACACTGGTCACAGTGCACTCTTGGAAGGTTATCACACATTGTATATAAACATCCCTGTATGAGCGTCACCACTCAGGTCAAAACTCCAAGGTCAGCAGCACCCGGAAGCCATTCTTTCCTCCTCAAAGGTGACCACTATCTGACTTCCAGTGACACAAATGGATTTGCTTGTCTCTGAACTTTTACGATGGGAATTATCCACTTAGTATGCCTTTGATCAGGTCTCTGTGGGTTGGCCTCACATTTGAGAGATTTCTCCTTGCTGTTGCGTGTAGTGTTGGTTCACTCACTTTTATTCTGAATAGTGTTCTGTTGTGTGAGTATACCTGCTTCAACCATCCTGTTATTCATGGATAGTTGTGGGCTGTGTCCTCCTCGTCCCCCGGTTTTGGTTCACAGCGAATGACGCCTCTGTGAGCATTCCTATACATCTATTTACGTCTCACATTAATCTTGGGCTTTTCCTAGGAAGGAAGTTTCTAGGGTATCAGGTTTGTGTAATGTTCATACTTAGTATTTGCTGCCCAAGGGTTTTCTGAAGCGGTTGTGCCCATTTTCACCAGCAGCTACGTGAGATCCAGGGTAGGGCGCTCCTTTTTCTTTCAGTTGGAACGTTAAGGATCCCACTCCAGTCCACTAGAGGACTTCTGCACCCCCACTTTCCCCTTGACTTTTGTCATCTATTCTATTAAGATATAATTCACATACCATACACACCACCATTATCAATGTCTGCAATCTTCATAATGTGGTGGAACCATCACCATAATCTATTTCTAGAATATTTTATCACCCTAAAATGGAAATCTGAGTACATCAGCAGTGATTCCATACTACTAAAAATACAAAAATTAGCCGGGCATGGTGGTGGGTGGCGGGTGCCTGTAATCCCAGCTACTTGGGAGGCTGAGGCAGGAGAATTGCTTGAACCCGGGAGGCAGAGGTTACAGTGAGCCGAGGTCACCCCATTGCACTCCAGCCTGGTGACAGAGCAAGACTCCGTCAGAAGGAAGGAAGGAAGGAAAGAAGGAGAGAGAGAGAGGGAAAGAAAAAGAAAGAAAGAAAGAAAGAAAGAAAGAAAGAAAGAAAGAAAGAAAGAAAGAAAGGAAGAAAGGAAGGAAGAAAGAAAGAAAGAAAAAGAAAGAAAGAAAGAAAGAAAAAACAAACGAGAAAGTGAAAGATTGAGTAAAAGAATTGGAATGAGAGAGAGAATATACATAGTATGGTTGATGCAAAGTACTGCGTCAATGTACGTGATTACTCCAAGGCTATTTAGCACAATTTTTTAACTGTTTTTAAAAAAGGCTGGCCTGGCATGGTGGCTCACACCTGTGATACCAGCACTTTGGGAGGCCAAGTTGGGCAGATCACAGGGTCAGGAGTTCAAGATCGACCTGGCCTATATGGCAAAACCCCATCTCTACTAAAAATACAAAAATTAGCTAGGCATGGTGGCAGGGCACCTGTAATCCTGGCTGCTTGGGAGACTGAGGCAGGAGAATCCCTTGAACCCAGGAGGCGGAGGTTGCAGTGAGCTGAGATAGTGCCACTGCACTCCAGCTTGGGTGACAGGCAAGACTCTGTCTCAAAAAAAAAAGCTTTGCAAGTTTTTATTTTTGATTTTTCCTCTACCTTGTAATTTGCATATGCTATTTAATTCTTCTAGTACACAAACATTCTCTGCTTGGCATTAATCCACAAGGTCGGGATTGTCTAGAGTGTGTGCCCCCACGTGATTTGGGGCAGGCTTGGCTGGTTTCTAAAGTGTATGCAGAAGGCTAGAAGACAGAAATCTTCATCTTCTCCTTGTAGTCCTTTGACTTCTCCGATCATCACATCTATAAAAAATCCTTTCCTCTAAAATTTAGCTTGGAATTAACCAATACTTTTTTCCATGACAATACCTCTTACACCCACGTTTCTCCTGTTTTTACTACTGATGTCAAGCTGTTGGATGTGAAGTATTTAAATTCCAGTTCACTGATTTGAAGCAAGGGCATAGCTTCTTGAAAAATGTTTGGCCCGAGTCTGTGACCCAGCACTCTCACTTTTTACTGCTGTGTTCATCTTCGCACTATGTGTTCCTTTGTCTGTTTCCATTACAGCCCTATCCATGGGCTAAATTATAGTTTTTTAAAGAAAGAACAGGGGCCGGGTGCTGTAGCTCACACCTGTAATCCCAGCACTTTGGGAGGCCAAGGCAGGTGAATCACCTGAGGTCAGGAGTTCAAGACCAGCCTGGCCAACATGGTGAAACCACATCTCTACTCAAAATCCACAAATTAGCTGAGCATGGTGGCACACGCCTGTAATTCCAGCTACTCAGGAGGCTGAGGCAGGAGAATTGCTTAAACCTGGGAGGTGGAGGTTGCCTTGAGTAGAGATAGCACCACTGCACCCCAGCCTGGGCAACAGAGTAAGACTCTGTTGAAAGGAAAAGATGGGAAGGGGAAGAGGAAGGGGAAGGAAAGGAAAGGAAAGGAACAACAGGGGATTCCATCTTGTAGAAAGATGAAATAAGCTCACTTTCCCCTAAGCATAACTAAAAAGCCTGAGAACTAGGTAATAAACACAGTAAGAAGACTCTGAAGGTAGAAAGAAGGCAGGCTGGACAGAGACCTTGGGCCCCCATTAAATGGCTCAATGGTGAGTTGCTTGGGGCATTTTTCCTCTTGCCTCATATATCTCAGACAAGGAGATGGAGAAGCCAGTGAACTGGAGATGCCAGTGGGCACAGAAAAAAAAAAAAGAAGAACCTACTCTCTTATGACCCTTGTGGCAAATTATAGTCAACCATATCCAGAAATGAGTGTTATTCATTGCAAGAAGAACAGAAAAACAAGTTCATTACTATGGTAACAAAAAATCTGGTTTCTGTGCTTAATGTCAAATAACAAGTTCCTACTACTAGGTTGATATTGTTCAGAATATTGAGGAAACGTGAAATCTCTTTATACTTTCATAGTAAGATTTCCTGCTGTTAATCTATAACTAGTGCAGCAGAGCTTTAATTTCCTCCTAATAGGACATTTAAACATTTACCAGATTATGGAGAGTTCAGAAATCGGGTTTTCAATCAGCAATTCCTAATTCAACTTCTGCTCTCTACAGACTAACACACGCTAATGAGGAACACTGCTTCTCTGCAAACCAGAACCGCAATACGCAGAGTAATCAGTTTAGCCCTGCACCCTCCAGCCAGAATGCCTCCAACTGGCTCAGCTACAGATGCACCTGGCTGGATGTTAAATTGTTGAAGGAAGAAGCCATTGTTTGGAAACCCTGTGTTGGCTTTATTACTGTAAAGCAGCAGGGTGAAAAAGAAAATAAATACATAAAAATCAAAAAGAGAACTGGGAAGCAGTTTTGGTGCCAGTGAGTCTGGCTGGGAGAACCAGCTTCCACTTGATCATGCCTCCTGCCATGTCTACCTTCCAGTGCTATAAGTAAAATTTTGATGCCACAAAAGAAATAGCACTCGAAGATAAATCCTCTCAGCAAGGCAGTTTTCTTCTATAGAAGGGTGCAGCTCATGGATGGAACAATGGCAGCTGCACGCTTGGACAAGGGGAAGGGGTACTTATGCCTGACACACCCTTACTGCTGTGTCATTTCCCTATTGGCTAGGGTTAGACTAGCTAGACTAATCCCGATTGGCTATTTTATAAAGAGCAGGGGTCCAAGCTGGAGTGGCAGGGTGGATGGTTACAGGCAAGTCAGAACAGGTAGCCAGGGGTGACCTAGGTCAAAGAAGGTGACCAGAGCAGGTGTCTGGAGCAGGTGACCGGGATGAGTCAGGATGGAGCTGGGGGCCAGGGGAACAGATGTGAACTACTGATTAGAACTGGCAGAGAACATTGCTTACTGGGATTACAGGGCAGTTAAACTTTAAAATAGAGAATTAAAGAATAAGAGAGCTGAACATACTGACATACTGATTCTTTGAAGAGAAACTTGGGGTTCACTATAACACTCAGATTTCTAACCTCTCCAGCAACGGGCATGGAAGGGCACCTGCTCTATAGGGCATGGCATTGACCTTCTTCCTCTACTTATTTATTCCAGCCAACCTATAAAGTAGGTAGAGCAACAGCTTCGCTTTGCAGGTGAAGAAACTGAGGCACAAATGCCTGCCTTAAGTCAAGTGCCAGAGGACACCAGTTTTTTCTGGCACCAAAGTCTATTCTCTCAACTGCTGGACGACACTGTCACGTTTCAGCTCTTCGTTTGTTTAATTGACTCTCACATCTCTCAATGCTGACCTGACCGTTGGCCTAATCCCCATGTATAATTCAGTCAAGGTAAAGGTTCTACAAGGAGCCAAACACTGTGTTTAAAATACACCCTTTCCAGTTTGGCTTAATCCAGGTTTGAAAGGCAGTCTTCTTAGAAGAAATAAACTTTCATGCAATCCTCCATGAGTGTAAACTTTGTGTTCATAGCAGAACATTTGATGAGAATCAGACCAAAGGTGTTGGCTGTATCCTGAGTACAGTATTCTGCATACAGTATTCTGTTTTGCTGATTGGGGGCAGATTAATCATCTAGGAGAAGCCAAGTTGGACACATCGCAGGATGGAGAGCCTGCCTTACCCTGCTCAGCAGGCCAAAGAGGGAACCCCTTATGCATGGGGACTTGGCAGAATGACTTACTGAACAAACACACCATGAGCTGAGTACCCAGCCAACCAGATAAAAACATCCCTCGCCAGGAAATTAAGGTATCAGGCCTCAAGGGCTTTTCAGGGTGTGGGATTCTTTTAAGGGCAAACTTATTCTCAAGAGTTCATTGTTTGGGTTCCTGCTGAACTCCCTGAAGGTAGTTTGCAGACAACCCCAGAGATGGGCAGGAAGGCCTGCCAGCAGCATGGGGCAGGGCTCGTTTCTTTCTGAGGAGCTCAAGCCCCACACCCTTCAGCATCACTCAAGGCCACAAGCTACCCATTGCCTGATGGAACAGCCACCCCTACCTGGCCTGGCCAGCTCCCAGCCCCTCCTTTACCTTTGTCTGAATCTCAGAGCCCACCAGTCAGAAGCATGACAGATTCAGGGTCATTCAGGTATTTCCCCAGGGCTTGCAGAGCACCTGGACCACCCACTGTCACCCTGACCATCCCAACTTGGCACCCTACCCCGCCCTTCTGACATTTCCCTCATTGGTCCTTGCACATTTCAGCTTTGCAGCTTCTGGGAATTTCAGAGTGAGCACTGGGTGGGTCTGGAGCCTAAATCCCGTGGCTTCCATAGGCAAACGTGTCTCTTTTGTCCGTCACCAGATCAAAGAAAGGGGGAAAGGAAAGGGTTTGATTGCGGGTGGAGGGGGTGGATATTTTCATTTACAGGCAGAGACTGGCTTGTGTAAAAGTTTCAGGTTACATGAAATCTAAGTAGTATTGAAAGAATCCTGATGACTTCATCTCCAAATGCCTTGAATGGCCTTCCTCAACATCCTGCTGGGGCCGCCGTGGGGCTGGGGACTTGTAGGCTTTTTAAACACATGGGCTTTGCCAGCTGCAAGGGGTTTAGGGGGCTGCACGCAGCTTGGATGTATGTAGCTCTCTGTGGAGGGAGGCAGGCCGTTTCTGACCATACCTGGCCTTGCACCCAGCCAGGCTGTTCCACCTGCTTCACGCCCCTTTCCTGCTCCTGGCTCATGAGCAACACCATGCCATACCTCAGGGGCCAACTCCAAGGCGGCACACCAGGCACACACCTTCCCCAACAGTACTGCTCTGAGCTGGCACGGGGTGTCCCCATATCCTGCCACTGGCCCTTTAGGCCTTGCCTTGTAGGAATTGGAGGAGGCCCCAGACACTAGCCCCAGGATGGCAGAGCCCTTGAGAACAGCGTCAGCATCGCATTCGCCCTGTATCCTCCTCATGCGTGGCCAATAGGAGAGCCCAGTAGACCTCAGAGGGGTGGACCCAGGAAAGCATGAACAAGTGGCCGAAGGATGACAAAGTCTCACTCCTCCAGGGCTTTCACACCCAGTAGGTCAGTGCTTCCCAACCTTTTTGGCAGCAGGGACCAGTTTCCTGGAAGATAATTTTTCCATAGACTGGTTATGGGGGAAGAGGAGATGATTTCAGGATGAAACTGTTCCACCTCAGATGATCAGGCATTAGTTAGATTCTTAGAAGGAGCATGCAACCTTAATCCCTCACACGTGCAGTTCACGATAGGACCTCCTATGAGAATCTAATGCCACTGCTGATCTGATGAGAGGTGGAGCTCCAGCGGTCATGCTCCTTCACCTGCAGTTTGCCTCCTGCTGTGTGGCCCAGTTCCCAACAGGCCATGAACCAGTACCAGCCTGCAGCCCCAGGGTGGAGGACCCCTGCACAAGGCCATCTACCCTGTCACATAGACAATGCCATTCATACTCACTTAGGGCTCCAACCAGAACCCATGGTGCATGAGCCCCATGTCATACAGAATAATGGAGTGACTTGAAATCAGGACTTTGGTCCTGTACCTGGGAGGGCACAGAGGTGACCACAGAGGCAGCAGAAGTCAAGTCCACTCCTTGGGGCAAATGCAAACCAGCCATTGGACTAAGGAGGTAGATAGCCATGCGTAGTTCCCCTGAAATGTCACCCACTATTGATTTCCATCTATGCGCAATTTCTGTATCATTTCTGTGTCACCAGCACAGAATAAGTGAAAACAGGGAGGAATTAAAAATTAAATATGGAGTTGGGAGGTCCTGGCTTCTCTGTCTCCAGCCATTGAACAGGAGAGCAGCAGTGGAGTGGAAGAAGATGGTTTGGGGACAGAACCCCGTGGCTGGATGGCAGGCACAGGATGGGGGTGAAACGTAATAGGAAGTAACCGCATCAATTCATTCAATCATTTGCGGTCATCTTCAGGTCCCAGTGCCGGATGCTATGAGCTGAACTGTGTCCCCCCAAAACTTACACACAGAAGCCCAACCTCCCATGCCCTCACAATGTGGCTATATTTAGAGATAGGGTTTCAAAGAAGTAGTTAAAGTAAAATGGGGTGATTAGAGTAGGATCGCATCCAATATAACCCGTGTCCTTATAAGAAAAGGAAGTTTTGAGAGAGAAGTGTCTGTTGTTCAAGCCCCCAGTCTGCGGCATTTTATTATAGCAGCCTGAGCTTACCAAGACACAAAGGTCAATCTTATTATTAACACTTTGAAACTGAGGAAACCGAGGCTGGGAAAGGACTGAACTGGGATGGTTCCCAGATGTGTCTGGCTCCTCAGCATCTCCTCTTCCTACCACACCACAACCACGGGAGGCAGGCGCAGCCCCCTTTTTCCCTACCCCAGGTGCAGAAGACAGTGAGCAGGTCTTAGGCCAAGAGGAGGCACTCGGAGTCGAGCTGAAGTCTCTTGGCAGAGCTGCAAGGGCCAAAGGACAGTGAGGACAGCATGGCCGGAGGAGCCCAGCACACAGGCCTCCAGAGGGGGACAGGCCAGCATGAGGACAGACGCTGCTCATGGAGACTGGCCCACAGCCTGAGTGAAGGGTGTCAGGGGCACAGAGTGATTCACTGAGAGCTGGAGGCACCTGGAGAGGCTGCAGGAGCACAGGTTTGGGGACCCAAGTCCAGGGAAGGAGAAAAAGTGCCAATCTTAACAGGGAGAGAAAGTGTCTCAGGTGTGTAAGGAATGTGACCACCTCTGTCAGCGAAGCCCAGGGCAGCTGAGCACTGGACTTGTCTGATCCGACATCAGGGTCAAAGCACCAGATGTGTTCTCCAGGAGATTCCTCCCCAGCAGAAGCACGGACTCCCTACAGACGAAGACCCTCTTGGGCAGGCCGGCTATGGCCAGGCCCTTCCCAGGAGACTCTGACCAGGGGGCCAGGGAAAAGGAGAGTTGGGGAGCAGCCCTACCCCAGCCCTTCTGAGAGCGGTGCCCATGGAGGAAGGGCTGAGGGGGGGAACACCTGTCAGCCAGGCAGAGAAGTGCAACAGGGCCATCCTTTTTTGTCCCTTGCTTCCTGCCTCCATGAAGCCCCCCCAAAACCATATCTGTGTGTAAATAGGACATGGGGTGGGGGTGGAACTGCCACTTACTCAGCACTGTCCTATGCCATACCGCTAGAGGAGTGAGGCTTTGTCATCCTTCGGCCATTTGTTCATGCTTTCCTGGGTCCACCTCTCCAGTGTCTACTGGGGTCTCCCATTGGCCATCGCACATCCATTGATATGCCTATCAATCAATAGTGACAGCCTCCTCCATGCCAGTGCTGGGAATAGAGCGGGAAGCAAAAAACAGGGCCCTGGCCCTACTGAGTTGGGACTCAGTGCTGAACACTTTCACCCGAGCCACAGACGTTCCATCCTCACATCATCTCTATAGAGTGGGCAGCATGAACGCAAAATAAGATTCAGAGCATTGAGCACCTTATCCATAGACACAGCATGGTTTAGACTGAGGATTTTCAACTGAAGGCCATTTTGCCCACAAAGGGACATTTGGCACAATGTTGAAGATATTTTTGGTGTCAAGTGAATGGTGCCACTGGCATCTCACGGATAGAGGTCAGGGATGCTGCTAAACATCCTACAATGCCCAGACAGGCTCTGTAGCAAAGATTTCTCCATCTCCAAAGGTCAGCAGCACTGCTGTGAGGAGACACAGCTGCAGACCTCACCGGAGTCCACTCACACCCAACTTGGCTCACGGAGGCCCAGGATCTCCACACCCCAAGACCCTTGCAGGGGGACTGGCTTATAGCTGCTCTGGATAACAGGCCATGAGAGGAAGTGCTTGTGTCACTTCTGGGCAGAAGTGTAAACATGCAGGTGAGACACCTCCATGGACGTTCCCCTACCATGAAGATGAAGATCACTTCCCCTGGAGCTTGGAGACAGGAGCAGCCTGTAGGGCTGGATTTCTGCACAAGGGATAGCTGCCCTGCAAAGTCATGGACCCACAGAAGATTTTTGAATATGTGAGAAATAAACATGGACGTTGTGAAGCCACTGAGATTTAGGAGATGTTTCTTTACCACAGCAGAGCCCAGTCTAGCCTGAGGAATACACATGCTAGTGAGGACTTACGCCAACATTCAAAACCAAGCTCCGGCCCCAGCCGCCTCACCTGCCAAAGGCATGTTGTGAGGATCAATGAGATAAAGCATGTGGAGCCCTTAGCATGGGAAGACAAACCTTAAAGCCCAGGCCCTCGGCTTGCAGCATGCAGGTGGCCAGCATCACAGGCCATCATCAGCATCTGCATACGGGGGAAGAGAGAGAGTGTGAGCTCACAGGCAAGAAGGAGCTCAGGTTGTGAGAGAGCCAGGCCAGGTCCTGGACTTGTGGGAAAAAAAGCAGTGTCCCCAGCCCTGTGCTGGCCCTGAGCCCTGGGTGCACGTGAAGAACGAGGTCAATCAGCGATCATCTTCATCTTCCTGCAATGCTGCCTGAATGAAAGAAATGAATTTCAAATGACTTGGACCAGTATCTAATTATTATGATTTATTAACACCAAGTACATAAAGCAGCCCCCTGGACATGACATTCCTCATTCCCCAGCGAGGCTGGGAGCCTGGCGAGCCTCCTGCTACACCCTGAGCAATTCTTTTCATTATCATCATTATTTATAACAGCCTAGCCACCGGGGAGCAGGGCAATCGCCAATCGCCAGAAAGTTCGCAGCAAGTTCAAGGATCGGCCAGGAGGCCTTGAGGGCAGCTATGAAAATCAGAAAATAGCCTGACAGTTGGGGAAAGGAGACCCCAGTGGCCTGAACATCTCCAGAAGTTTTGGCCTGTCTGACTTAAGAGGTTCACTGACAGAAAGGTGAGGTGGAGGCACTTCTGCCCCTTCTCTTTCTTAAAAAAAAATGTGGTAAAATACACTTAACATAAAATTTACCGTTTTAACCATTGCAAGTGTAAAATACAGTTCAATGGCATTTGAATACATTCACATTACTGTGCAACCATCACCATCTTCATCTCCAGAATGTTTCGTTCTGCAAAATTGGAAGTGTCTCCCCATTCAACACAAACTCTCCCTTCTGTGTCCCTCCAGCCCCTGGCAGCCACCACTCTACTTTCTTCTCTAGGTATTTGACCACTCTAGGTCCCTTAGTGAATTCAGCTATTCTAGATCCCTATTCTGGTTTCCTTAAATATCACGCAGTATTTGTCCTTTTATACCTGGCTGTTTCCTATAGCAGAATGTCCTCAAAGTTCATCCATGTCTTAGCATATGACAGAATTCCCTTTCTTTTCAAAGCTGAATAATACTCCATGGTATGCATATAGCATATTTTATTTATCTGTTCATCTGCTGGGGGACATCTGGGCTGTTTCTACCTTTGGCTATCGTGAATAATGCTGCCACAAACAGAGGTGTGCAGATATCTGCTTGAGTCCCTGATTTCAATTTTTTTGCATGTATACCCGGCAGGGACTCACGAGATTATATTTTGAGAAGCTTCCATACTGTTTTCCCCATTGGATGCACTATTTCATGTTCCCCTATCCCCAGCACAAGGGCTGCAACCTCTCACCACTTCTACGCCTTACTATTAGGACCTTTCAGTGATCACTATTACCACTGGAATTCGCCATTATGGAGCACTTCACAGTGTAGCCAGAACTTCCACATTCTCTCCAACTCCAAAGACTGAGGGCGATGCTAAGCTGGTAGGAGCTTTGAAACACAATTATAGTAACACCTTCTCAGATTCAAGAAGCCACGTGACTCTCTGAACTTCATTCTGAATGGAGGTTAGTCAACAACGCTATGTGAAGACAGCATGTAATGCTTCATCACAGGGGAAAATGTGCAAATGTAAATGCTGTCATACCTGTCTACATAATAAACAGGAATCATACTCTCATCAGACACATTTCTTAGCTCGGCATATACCTTCTCCCTCTCCCTCTGGGTCGGAAGTCACCGGCAGGATTTGAAGAGACGAATTCTGGAGACACGTGAGGTGTCTTAGTTAACTGGTGGGTTTTGGAACCAGTGAAACCCAGCCCTGTGCCCGTACATGAGACACCTGTTCCCCCGGAGACTGTTCTTCATGTGTAAATTGCAGCTGATGACAGGATTTAATAGTCATAATAGTTGTCACTTACCAAGCACTCTCTGGGTTGTGGGTACTTGTTTTTAAAATTGAGAAAATTCACATGTAATAAAATTTACCATTGTAAAGTGTACAAATCAGTGGTTTTTTAAAACATGTTTACAAACCATCATCATGATTTAATTCCAGAACATTTTCATCACCCAAGAAACACTGTACCCATTAGCAGTAATCCTGTACCCAATCCATCACCTACCCCACCTCCTGGCAATGACAAATTAACCTACTTTATGTCGTTATGGATTTTCTTATTCTAGACACCTCATACAAATGGAATCACATTAAACATGGTCTTTTGGGTCTGGCTTCATTCACCTAACATAAAGTTTTTGAGGTTTACCCACCTTGCAGCACGTGTCAGTACTCCGTTTCTCTTTATGGCTAATATCTTAATGTACCTATATACCACATTTTGTTGATCCAGCCATCTGCCAATGGACATGTGAGTTGTTTCCACCTTTTGGCTACTATGAATGATGCTACTAAAAACTCTCATATGCAAATTCTTGTGTGAACATGTTTTTAATTCATTTGGGTATACAACCTAGAAGCAGAGTTGCTTGGCTGTAGGGTAGTTATATGCTTAACTTCCAGACTGTTTTCCACAGTGGTTATACCATTGTACATTCCCACTAGCCATGTAGGAGGACTCCAATTTGTCTTCCTCCTCACTGACCCTTGTTATTGCCTGTCATTCTGATTATAGACATCCTAGTGGATGTGAAGTGGTATCTCACTGTGGTTTTGATTTGATTCTCTTAATGACTAGGGATGTTGAGTATCTTTTCATGTGTTTTTTTTTAAGGGCCATTTGTATATCTTTTTTGGAGAAGTGTCTATTCAAGTTTCTTATTTTTAATTAGGTTACTTGTCCCTTTATTGTGGAGTTGTATGAGTTCTTTTTACATTCTGAATTCTGAATTTATCTATTTTTCTTTGGTTGTTTGTGCCTTTGGTGTCATATCTGAGAAACCACTGTCAAATCCAAGGTCAGGGAGATTCCGTCCTATGTTTTGCTGTCAGAGATTTGTAGCCTTAGCTCTTACATATAGGTCATTGGTCCATTTTTTAGTAGATTTTTGTATATGGTGTGAGGTTTGAGTCTAGCTTCACTGTTATGCAAGTGGATATCAGTTGTCCCAGAACCATTTGTTGAAAAAAAGTTGTCTTTGTACTCTAATTTAAAATCAGTTTCCCACAGATATACAGGTTTATTTCTGGCCCAGACACTGTTCTAAGTGATTTTGCCTTATAAGGTAATTGCGATGATTAAATAAAGGGTGAGAAAATATTTTGCCCACTTTAATACTTAT
This sequence comes from Cacajao melanocephalus, assembly GCA_963573385.1. NCBI lineage: Eukaryota > Metazoa > Chordata > Mammalia > Primates > Pitheciidae > Cacajao > Cacajao melanocephalus. The sequence goes on along the minus strand of CAUYLG010027854.1, from coordinate 7,753 downwards.
CCCCTACACATATGACAAACTGAATACTTGCAAGGATTTTTTTCACTTTCACAAAGCTTGGTATTTCTTTTTTTCTTTTTTTTTTTTGAGATGGAGTCCTGCACTGTCACGCAGGCTGGAGTGCAATGGCACAATCTCAGCTCACTGCAACCTCTGCCTCCTGAGTTCAAGCAATTCTCCTGCCTCAGCCTCCCCAATAGCTGAGATTACAGGTGCCCACCACCACACCTGGCTAATTTTGTGTATCTTTAGTAGAGATGAGGTTTCACCATGTTGGCCAGGCTGGTCTTAAACTTCTGACCTCGTGATCCACTTGCCCCGGCCTCCCAAAGTGCTGGGATTACAGGCGTGAGCCACCACACCCAGAACTGATATTTCATACTTTCTATTTAAATTCAGAAAAATATTTGGTAGTCTTCCAGGATAGATTTTAATAGCTTCTATATCAAGAATCTTCATTAATAGATAATAAATTTGTTATTTATTAAGTGTTATTAGGTCATTAGGTTAAAAAAATAAATAGGGCTGGGCGTGGTGGCTCACGCCTATAATCCCAACACTTTGGGAAGCCGAGGTGGGCGGCTCACCTGAGGTCAGGAGTTCAAGACCAGCCTGGCCAACATGGTGAAACCCCATCTCTACTAAAAATACAAAAATTAGCCAGACTTGGTGGTGGTGCCTGCAATCCCAGCTACTTGGGAGGCTGAGGCAAGAGAATTGCTTGAACCTGGGAGGCAGAGATTGCAGTGAGCCGAGATCACGGCATTGCACTCCAGCCTGAGTGACAAGAGTGAAACTCTGTCTCAAAAAAATAAATAAATAAAAATAAAAAAATAATAATACATAAATAGACCTTTAACAAGTTAAATGTAAATAATTTAGTCCAACACTAATGGACTAAGATCCCATCAAAAAAGAGAAGCTTTACTTTTTCCATACAAAGAGTAATGATTAGTATGCTCTCCCCTGTTTCGGGTTAGACATCTGAGATGTGAAAATTAAAGGATAGTCCTAGATCCAGCTGGAGAGCCAGGCACCAAGCCAGAGCCCTTTGCTCCAGGTCCAGGGTCCCTCTGTTTTATGCAAGCAAGCCCTGCCTTCTTGTTTGCAGATGGGAAGCCCAGTGAGTCCTTCTTTAGCAGGGGTGACAATGTTGTACATTAATCTGCGTTAGTCCCCCGTGTATGATCGTTAGGCAGAGACAAGATAGGTGGGGTCTCCGCAACAGAGCGTGCTGAGGAAAGGACTTAGGCATGGGATGGGAGGAGGTGACAATGGTTTCTAGTTGAACATATGATCAAGCACTTTCCAGAAATGTATGTGGACAGGCAACCTACCCTGCCACATGCAGGGCATTCATGGGTCAAAATGGCTACCCATGGATCTCAATCAATGACCACTGTTGGCTGTGACAATTGCCATGTGCCTACTTGGGTTGGGGTGTGGGTGTTACACTGTGGTGGCCCACAAAAAATGAATGGAAAAGATTAGGCCATTCTGCAGTAAAGGAAGCTTACTTTAAGACTGAGGTTGCATCTGCTGTGACCATATTGGATATTGATTTGTATGGCTGGAAGAAAAGAAATCTGAAAGAGAAACTACGCAAATGGCCACCATCCAAGACCACGTCATCTCCCCAGTCAGTCCTTGTGTTCAAAGGACAGTTATGTTTTCAGCACCCAATGGAACTTCCTCAAATTGCTGAGAAAGTTTTGGTGGTTATTGCTGCTGTTTTATGAGGATTTATTCATTATTTCCTACATACGATATGAATTTTTTATTCAATATCTTTTTCATACCATACCTACGAATTCTAATTCTTGCAAGAACGCTCCAGTTTCGGTATTGTTTCTCATTTTACAGTTGAGAGAACTGAAACTCAAAGAAGGCATGCCAGTGTCACTGAGTTTTTAGGAGATTGGACAGAGCTAGAACCTGTCTATTGAAGCACAGATGTTTGCAACTTCCAGACTATATATGATTGCCTCATATTTTGACTGAAATGTTTCGTTTTGTTTATTTAGCTTCTGAAATTTGTGTTCCTCACACCTGTCTTTATGTGTCTTGAGGGGAAACATTTAAGCATTGGAACCAACATCCCAGTGATCAGAGAATGGAAAGAATTCATGGCTTTTCCCCAGCAGCCCACGTAGGGCTGACCCGGAACTCTGCTCAGAGCATGGATGTCTCAGTTGCTCTGTCTGCAGCTGAGTGAGTGTGGAGTGAGCTGATCGGGAGGGATTTCTTTAAGGGGAATGTAAAAGTCTTTGCAATCAGGATTTTCAGGGCTAGCTTCAGGCTCCTGACTTCTGAGTAACTAGGTCAAGGCCATTTCAAAATAACAGAACGTGTTTATCTTCACTATTGGTATCTAACGCGGCCCTAGAAATAGCAGGTGAATCAGTAACACAAGAAGGTGCAATAAAAATACTGGAGGCCAGGCACGGTGGCTCACGCCTGTAATCCCAGCATTTTGAGAGGCTGAGGCAGGTGGATCATGAGGTCAGGAGATGGAGACCATCTTGGCCATGGTGAAATCGCATCTCTACTAAAATACAAAAAATTAGCCGGGTGTGGTGGCGTGTGCCTGTAGTCCCAGCTACTCAGGAGGCTGAGGCTGTGGAATCACTTGAATCTGGGAGACGGAGATTGCAGTAAACCGAGATCATGCCACCGCACTTCAGCCTGGTGAAAAAGCAAGACTTCGTCTCAAAAAAAATAAAAAATAAAAAAAAATACTAAAAGTGAGGGGGCAAGCTATTAGTTTACTTCCAGATAAACTAATTAAAATTATTAAAAACTAATTAAAACTAACTAAAAATGTCTACTTAAAAATTTTAAGAGACTTAAATAAAGATTAATTGATGAAATAAGAGAATTCAGAGTGTGGTTGGTTATAATATAAATATTTAGAAATCAAAAGCTTTTTCAATATTAGCAAGAAAACATCACTTGCAAACAACAGCAAAAAAATCTGAAATATATAGGATTAAATTTAATATTTACAGAAGGATATAAAAATAACTTTATGAATAGAGTGATATCATAATTCAGGATTCAAAGCTCAGTACCACAAAAGAGCCCAGGTAGTAAATATTTTTCAGCTTTAGGAGCCACATGGTCTCTGTCCCAACTACCCAATTCTGCCATGATTGTGTGAAAACAACACGTAAACGAGCCAGCAAGAGTGGCTGACTTTATTCAGGGCCAGGCGCAGTGGCTCATGCCTATAATCCCAGCACTTTGGGAGGCTGAGGCAGGCGGATCACGAGATCAGGAGTTCGAGACCAGCCTGGCCAAAATAGTGAAAACCCGTCTCTATTAAAAATACAAAAAATTAGCCAGGAATGGTGGTAGGTGACTGTAATCCCAGCTGCTTGGGAGGCTGAAGCAGGAGAATTGCTCGAACCCGGGAGGCAGAGGTTGCAGTGAGCCAAGACCGCACCACAGCGCTCCAGTCCAGCAACAGTGTGAGACTCCTTCTCAAATTAAAACAAAAAAATCTTTATTCACTAAAATAGCCAGAAGGCCAATTTGGCCTGTGGGACAGTTTGCCAAACCCTGCTAGAAGAGGATTGTCTTCTTCCTCTATCATAAAATATTACAATGAGCATTATGCTACTTCTAAAGCGTTTTCTCATTTGGAATATTTCCTGAGGATAGACTCTTAGAATTTTGATTCCCGGACCAAGGAAAATAAAATATACTTATAGTTTGAGACACATATTGCCACATGCATTCTAAAATGTCTGCTACAAGTTGCAATGCGACCAAGTCTTGAGGATAACTACTTCACACTATCACCAGTATTAGGTAAGTCATTTTAAGATTGTTAATCTTTTTAAAGGTTTCAAATAGAACTTCTGTAATAACTGTTGATGGGAAACATTTTTGTTTCTTTTTTTATTTTTTGGAATTATTAGGTTACCTACTTTGTACCCTCACCCCTTGAAGTTGAAGTGGAAGCATTTTTAAAATAAAACATGCCATGGATCTCTTGACAATATATGCTGTATCATTTATTTTCAGGCTCCTTAACCTCAAGTATTTTAGTTCTTTTGCATTTAAAGATGAGCTTTTTATGTTTACTTTAAAGAACTTCCTTTGAGATTTTAATTTAGCCAAGATGGGGAGTTTGTAGTCAAGCTGCTATGAAGAGTATGAATATAATTGAAGTCAGGGTTTCCCAAGAAATGTCTCCTGGCAATTTTCAAGGCACTTTATAGATATTTTAGGACACAACTCTTTCTAGCCCTTTTCACATTCTTTCCTTTGTCCTCCATTTGGAAGGTCCTGCTCCCAGGAGAGGTAAACTGAAAGCGCTGAGACGCAGCAGAGAGCGCCGGGCTGAGTATGCAGGCAGTCAGTGCCTGTCATCTAATGCATTTATATAGCTTTTATGCTTATGGAAACAACTGTGATGCCTCAAGCTTAATTTTCAATGTAATTACCTGCATGTGATATTGATGTGAATCCCTAGGTGATAGGTACACACATTCCTATGTCATTTCTGACTTCTGTGTATCAAATGAATGGGCCCATAAGAGACTGTCATGGGAAAAAGTGACTCAAAGATAGTGTTTAGCTGTCTTAAATAGCTCACTTTAAAAAAAAAAACTCAAGCAGATTTTAAAATTTTAGGATTATTGCAGTAAAGTCTTACCTGTCGAGAGCTGGTGGAAAGATCACTTTCCTGAATAGCTGATGGACTGCTATTGTAAATGTCAGGTCAGGGTTGGGGAGGTTGGGTTTTTTAACCCATTTTAGATGAAAGCGCACGCAAGTGCACTGAGCCAAGGGCTCCTTCGTCAATGACTGTGCACCAGTCACGATGATTACTAAAATCTAACAAGAGCACAGCTTCTGGAACTGCACATGGAATCCTCACAGAAACCTCTGAGGGAGACTCTGTTATTAGCATGCCCACTTTACAATGGGAAAACTGAGGCATGGAAGACAGTACCAGTTACTTTCCTAAGAGGACTGCTTGAACAGTAGACCTTGTACAGAGCCTCATCCATGCCTACCACTCTGTGATGCACCCTGCCGTCAGCCTGTGGGCTAGGATCACAAAAGGGGCTGTGGGGATGCGACAGAATCTCCCCTGCCAGGCCCAACCCAGACTGCACAGTCAGTGTCATTTTCTTCATTGTCCTCCTCCTCACTTCTGTACCTGTTGCTCCTGGCTTTCTTTCAGCTGGAAAGTCACGCCAGCCAGATTTTTAAGATTTTTTTTTTTTTTAGGAAGAGCCAACAAATTCTCTCCATATATGAACCTATGGCATTCACGAAGAGTCACAGTGAGCCGACAACAGTCTACAGATGCATGTGACATCTGTTTTGAATGCTGGGAGAGATTTTTTATTCAGAACTTATTTTTCAACCCTGTTTTCACACAGGAGAAAGTCCTGTGCTAACTGCCCTCTCATTCACTATTTTCTCCCGTTGAACTTAACCTTTTCCTGGATGCCCACACTAGATGATCAGAAACTCTAGTGGCTGAGAAGATGCAGGGTGTGCCCGTGTGGTCCTTGCAGCATGCGACTGCATGGGACCCAAGGATAAGTCCTTCCCCCACCCCAGGGGATATTCCTTAAGGTCCTCTGCCTGCCTCTCATCCTCCTGGGGTGAAGTCAGCCTGCACCATTCATCCTCCCCAGACCTTCAGGTTCCAGACAGGCCCAGGCTTGTCTCAGTCTGACTAGGGTCCTGCTGGAGTTCTTAGGAGCCACCCACGCCTGGCCCCAGGATCTGCCTTCCCCGTTGGGGAGGGGGCGTCTCTGGAGTCTGAGCCGGACTGGGCCCAGCCTTGCCGGAGTCTCCTTGGCTGGCACAGTGGCCACTCAGCTCTCGTTTCAAGAAGTCATTGATCTCCAATCCATTCCATATTTTGGATGGAGTCCCAGTCTTTTTTCTTTGACACATTGCTCTGCTTCCTTGGACAGTGGAGTCTGTTTTTCTTCACCTTGCCTGGAGACTGTGGGCTGCTCCCGTTCTCTGACCTGTGGCCCCTCTGCTGGCACTGCAGGGGTTGGGAGGCTGCTCAGCCCACAGGGGCCTGTCCGGGCCTCTCACCAACAGTGTGATTCAGGCAGTGTGTGTGTGGGGGGGTCCTCCCCCTTGGCTGTAGGCAAAAGCTCCTGGGGAGATTTCTAAAAATATGGACTTATAAGCCTCACTCTCATCCCTGTTTCTGACTTAATCGTCAGGCGTGAAGTCTAGCAACAGTGCTGTTTACAACCTCGCAGACCCTCTCCTGTGCAGTCAGGGATGGGAACCATGTCTGAGACCACACTGAACCATGTCAGTGACCCCAATAGCACTGAAACCCACCCAGCCTGAAGAACTAGGGCCCAGAAACGGGGCTGGTCCACCTCCTCATGGAGAACACGTGTCCTTTCCAGATACAGCCCCCAAAGCATCACTCACCTCTACCAAAAGCCACCGTGGCTCAACTGTTATGGGGAGACTCCTGCCAATGCAGAAAGACCTGTGTCTTCAAAGCAGGGAGGTGGGCCTTAGCAGAAATCAAGAACCTGAAGCTGGAGGGCTGTGGTGTCATCAGCCCAGCTGGGTGCTGGACTCGCCAGGGGTCTGCAAAGGGCTCTTCCTATGGGACTGAGGGCCTGGACTCTTTGAATCTATGGGCCCTGTAGGACTCAGAAGGGCACATCCTCTGCTGTGCCTGGATCGCCTCACTGCCTAGAGAGAAACAGGCCTCTGTGGGTGACTATGTCCGCTCCTCCTCCCTCTGGCTCTGGCCGAAGGCTGCCTGGAGGGAAGGAGAAACAGGCCCTCACAGGCCAGACTCAGGGATGGCTTCTCCCAGGTGTAGACAGAGCGATTCCCAGGTAAAGGTATTCATCCACCCCTCTTTCTCAAATGGCCAGGTAGAGTAGAAGATTCCTCAGAAATGGCTTGTGTGGTGGGCCCTGAGCCCAGGCTGTGGCCCACCCCCGCCCCCCGCTTCCCACCAAAGCTTTGCAGGTGACATTGCTGATTCCGGCCCACCTCTATCTGCCCATGCCCCCGTCAAAGCCTGAATCATGTGTCTCTCTGAGTCCCTCACTAGCCTTCTGCCCCTCCTCCAACAGGACTTTCCATTGCCTTTAGCCTTTCTGCGCATGGTCAGTCGGCCCCAGGTATCACTCAACCATGGAGCCACTCAGGCCCTGGAACCAGCCTGATCCTGGAAGATGCTCAGTCATTGTTTGCTGGGTGAGGAGATGAATGCAGTTGCTTGAGTTGAGGGAGAGGCGGTGGTTGGCCATAGAGATAGATGTGCAATATTATCACTGTGTGATTGTGGGTGATCACTCCAAAGGAACTCCTGAGTGGTTTTCTGCTTCCTGAGGGGCAGGGACATAGGCTGGCCCATGGCCCCTGGGGAGCAAGGCAGGACCAGCATGGGGCTGGCTTTCCTAAGGTATCAGGCACAGCTGCAGAAGCAACCCCACCACAGAGTCCCCACACTGGCTGCTGCCACTGTCTAAAGGGAAGCTGCCAGGGCGCTCCTGCATGCCACACTGCAATTCACAGGCTCCGTCTCTTTCAGAAGGGAAGTGGCCTTGTCTATTCTTTTTTTTTTTTATTTTTTTTATTTTTTTTTATTTTTTTTTATTTTTTGAAAGAAAGAAAAAGAGAGGAAAGAAAGTGAGAGTGAAAGAAAGAAAAAAAAAAGAATGTACGAGAGAAAGAAAGAGGAAGAGAAAGAGGGAGAGAGAACGGGATTCTTGTTCTATTGCCCAGGCTA